>CM031235.1:892126185-892325065 GCA_018340775.1 Taxus wallichiana var. yunnanensis
GTATGCATACAATGAAGACAATCTGATCAAGATGCTGGTGCATTGGAGAAAATCCAAAAGATGGAGGTGGGGATGGTGCGATCCTGGGAACTCAAGCACAAATGAAAGCTTTTGGAATCGGTTATGGAGCACCCTGTCCATGGGTGGGACCTTTTCAAGGCATTACGGACCCTCAGGAGAAGCTTGACTTCATGATTGCAATGCTCTTGCCTTTACTTGCAATGGGCGGCAATGAGAAATAGAGGCCTACGGGGACTTGTTGTTGAACAACCTTGTCAATGGGTAAGTTCTACACCATCATCGGTTTTTCTCTTTCCATTACTCAAGCAACATCATCTCATTTAAACTCCTCATCTGCTGTCCCATGTATTGAATCCATCCCTCCATCCCCTAGTCTTCCACCCCATCTCGATTCTTCTTTTCTTTTCCCTTCCAAGCGAGTCCATCCCCTCCTGAGAGCTAACGCAAATACTCCCTCCTCCAAAGAAACAAGAGGTTTCACCGCCTCACCACGCACACAAAATTGTCGAATCAGTTGAGTTTCAACCTATCCCTCCTCTTGCATCCCGATTCCATGTGGGGAAGAAGAAATTGAAAAATCGGTCATCGAGGACAACGAGAGGAAGAGCCAAAAGAAAAGAAATAGCATGACTGACTTGAAGGTTTGGGCTGCCAAGTTTGGGATGAGGATCCCCCTTGATGATTAAGCCTGAGGAAGAGGCTAGGGTTGGAGAACAAATGGTGGTCGGGGACTGATTTTTGTTGCAGGAAGTGAAGAAGAAGATCTTGCGACTGACTTGCCTCTAGAGCAGCGGAAATGAAGAGTTTGACTTGACAAACTTCATGCTGAAGAGGAAGAGTTTTATCAAGAGCAAGATTGTCTTCAAACCTTTGGAGGAAGGAGAAGCTGCTCCAAATCCAAAAGAAAGAGGAGCACATTCTAGGCTGTGGAGGAGAAAAGTGCGAGATCAAGGGCTTTGAGCACAAAGCGAGGCTACGAGGAAAACCTTGAGTTCTTCTTTCCACTTTATCTCTCTCAAGTTCTAGTCTTTGAAAAGGAGTTTGATCTTTCAAACTCAATATTAGAGAGTGAAGGAAACCATGGTGGTCAAGTTGTAGATCAAGAGGACACCATGGAGGAAGTTGACAGCGGCGGCACGGACAGACAATGATGAGGCGGTTTACTCGTCGATTTGGAGGACTATTTTGATGGAGAAGAGCCAGTTGAGCTTTCACCTTTCTCTCTTTCATCATCCACATTCCAAACACGAAACTGCTGCCATGAAGGAGAGCTTTCATTTGCGTAGCTGCATCTTATAAGCAGCCCTTTGGAGTCAAAATTGGAAGATTTAAATCTTCCATGTTCTTCATCGGAGGAAGAGAAAGGATAGAAGAATCCCACCATTTCTTCCACGTCATCCATTCAAGGTGGGTCTACAAGAAGACTCCATTCTTGGAGTTGAAAATCAGAGCTATGGGCATGTCGAAGCGGATCGAGACCTTGCCCGATCGGGTATTTGGCTTCATTTGGAGCGAAGGAGAAGCCTGACTTGATCATGCTTGCCGAGCATGAGGATGAGCTACAAAGTACCGAGGATCAGCTGCTGCATACCTCTCGATCAAATGCGAGCAACTAAAAGAGGTATTGGATTTTCAGGTTGATACCTTGATGATTTGGATAGAAGACTAGCTTCTTTGTTGATTTTCCATCCATCCAAATAGCCATGATCGAGTGCCGAATCAATTACATGGCTGCCAATTGAAGAAAGAAGCTATTTCTCACAACTTGATTCTGCAGGGTTTGTTTAGCTTGCCTTTGCTTCCGATTAAAGTAAGTAGCTAGAGTTTGCTTTTCGGATAGAAGAAGTGCTTGTGCACACTCTGCATGTTCCATTTGGGGCATGTATGATTTTCAGTTTTGTACATAGTTTTGGTGTTCTTTGGTTACTGCTCTTGCACGAGTTCATTTCGGTGGCATCTTGGTAAAGACACTCCCGGGTTTAATGGGTTTTGAAGTGGCTCAGAGAGGAGGTTTTCAAAGTTCGAGATCGATTCGGGTTCTGACTCATGACTCCATGCCCAATGGATTGCTTGAACTCTTGGTCTTTTCATCTAGCTTGAAGGGATGACCCCATTGTTGATCGCTAAATCAAGTTGTCAAAATTTCACCCCCAGGGTAAATTTCGATAACATGCATCGGAAGTATTCAAGTCCGAGCAGATTGATTGATTCGGGGCCAAAAATCATGTTCTAGGGAGTCCCCTCAAATATTTTCTAAGTCCCCTGTCACACGAGAGGAAAAGAGCAAGCTACGAGAAAATGTAGAAGGGTTGCGAGAGAAGGCAAGTAGGTTGATCTAGGAAAAATCATAAAAATGACTAAGTCTCAGCTCCCAGGGGCGATCGGGACATTTGGGACAAAAAGGCCCAGCCCCAGGCTGGCTTCGGCGAAGTAAGCACAAACGGCCCATGGCAGCAACGGGGACATCTAGGACAAAAGTACGCGGCGGGTGCGAAATGCCGGTTCGGCCGAGAGGAAAAAATTGGCTAAGCTGAGAGAGAGGCACGTGGGACAAGCGGGCTAAAAATGCCCGAGCCTGACCGAACTGAAAAAGGTCAGAGGGTCCAAAATCAAATGGGGCGTGCTGGGACAAATGGACGCGAAATGCCCGAACCGGCCGAAATGAGCACAAAGGGCCCAAAAATCAAATGGGACATAAAGGGACAAATGGAGGCGAAGTATGCGAAGGAGCCGAATCAGCCAGGACCAATCGGGAGAAGGTGCCACGTGTCCTCACGAGAAATGTCGGGAGGAAGGAAAACTGATGAAAGAGCAAGAACATGTTGGAGGGGTTGGAAAACCCGATGTAAAGGAAAGCGGGTTTCGAAGTCGGGGGAAAACACGGCGGAGAAACATGGTGCAAGAACATGCCGGAAGGCTCGGAAAACCCGACATCAAAGAACATGTCGGGAGTGGGGTGGAAAGCCCGACAAACCCGAGGAAAATTTGGATAATCCCGGCGGAAGCGGGTTTCGGGAAAACACGAGCATTAAACATATGTCGAGCCACCTCCCAAACCCGATGCAAATGCGAGGAGAATCCCGAACCCAATAGGCTGAAGACCTTGCTCATCCAATCAACACATGACACGTGTCATCGAGGTGGCGAAAGCGCGGAAAAGCTTTTCAAATCCATTTTTGCTGTTTTCTTCAAATCGTCGTATCTTTTGATCCGAGCTCGGATTTGCATGTTCCTTATATCAACGGAAAGCTAGTGAGATGCTCTACATGATTCTGGGATCAATCTCGAGTTTTGGTGCAGTCTGAAGAGAGAAAATCGAGAAATGGCTCGGACGTGTGGTAATGGCAAGCGACCTTTCAACAAACCATTTTAATGCTAATGGGTCGCATTCTTCTTATTACGGCCGAAGTGACATTTAGCAGCCAAATTAATACAAATGGGTCACATTCTCCTCCAAAATCGGTCAAAGTGACAGGGTATGGGTTGGTAAGATTCCTCCATCTTTGAGTTAATGCATCGCGATCGATGAGGAATGGGCTTGCACATTTTCCTACGTTTAAATCACACAGGTTCGACCCATGCAATGTAAAAAGCCGATTTTGGCTCATTTTGAAAAGGAGTGGTTCATTCTTTTAGCTACGCCCTCCCTTCTTTTCTTCTCTAGGGTTGAAAATGGAGTTCGAGCCTCCTCCCTTGCTCTGCAATAATGGCGTTTTGCCTTTTACTTAATGGAATGATGTTCTTTGCATGCAGGCTTACTGGGAGCAACAAACGTGTTGTGATGCATCTGTCCATCCTCTCTCATTTTTGCTTGTTCTCTCCTTGCCTCTCTTCATTTGCGGGTATACTGTGCATGTCTAAATGTTCATTGCAGGTTTGGAGGTTTGTGTTCATGGAGTTTTGGGACATTTTTTACGTGTGAAATCTATCCTTGGGCACTCGTGATGCATCTGTCCATCCTTCCCATTGCTCACCTCTCTTTGTCCCATGGCAGTTTTGATAGATGTTCAACATTCTCCTTCTCCACGGTGTATCACTTGTTTTAGTGTAGGCTTTTTGTGTTTTCCCTTCTCTCTCTCTCTCTGTCTCCTTGGCATGGTTAGATTAGGATTAGATTAGCTTGCACGCTTTGGAATAGCTTGTGGCAGGGAGTAGTTTAGGAGAAGGAACCAGCCTTCTCCTGGAGATTCCTCTCTCGGTTTCTGGTCCCACGCTTGGAGAGAGGTTTCCATGTTGTGCAATCACACCTTGGATGCCTGAACATCAACCTAGAAGCGATGTGCGTCCGGGGGTCTTTGTGATTTTGCCTTAATGATTAGATCTATGTTTTTATTCGTTAGATTCATTCTTACTATTTTCATATGTTCATTAGTATTGCTTTCATTGTTTATGCAAGTAAGTTTGGCTCGTTTACTACCGGCTCAAAGCATAAACCTTTCTGACCTTTTCGTCTTGGAATTCATTTCTTTTCTTCCTTCAAATCTACCCTCCTCCATTCCTTCCTCCTACCTTTCTGTTCGTAGTTGGAACTACCTCTACTGGGATGAGATCCCAAACCCCTTGAAGTTAGAATAGTGTAGATTTGCATAGATTCATGTTTGATAGATTAGCAATAAACCGAGTTTCACTTATTTGTCTCGAAGAGGGCTTTGGGCCTCGCACACCGCTGTTGGCTGTTTCCCCATGACCTACCTAAGCTGACATGCCGTTTTTATACAACAGAGGTCTAGCCTCGAAACTCATGGCATTATCATCTATGATTTTGTGGTACTCCAAACTCGCAAATAATATTGTTTAGCACAAAATCCATGACAACTTGGTGTGTAGCCTTCTTGGTGGGGATTTCTTCCACCCACTTGGTAAAGTAATCAGCTACAAGAATCCACTTATGGCCAGCACTTGAAGGGTCTGAAATCTCACCAATGAAGTCCATTCCCCATTTCTTAAATGGGGCTTCAATTGATACAGAATGCAAAGATAGGGAGCATGAAGCCTTTAGCCTTCAAGAGAAACACTGACAACTCTCACATCTTCTGACTAACGTGGTTGCATCCTTGAAAATATTTGGCCACCAATAACCAGCCCTTAGGATCTTATGTATTGTGACTCTTGTAGCAAAATGCCCCCATAAACTCCTCCATGGAGATCAACAATTATTTCGGGGCTTCATCTTCAGTGATGCATCTTAAGAGGACTCCTCTCGGGTTTTCCATGCCAACCCAAAATCAAAAATGACATATTCTGGGAAGCCAACTTAAGAGCTCTTTTCTAGTTCTTATTCAAATGCTCAGGGTAGTTTAAGTGTCTGAGATAGAACATCACATCCTTGTACCACTCAGAACTCATCAATCTTTCAAAAAACAGACTTCCCTTTCTTCCTCAATCTCATTTACCTCAATGGTCTACAAGTTTCTCTCAGCCATGAGCTTAGCTAACCCCAAACCTCTCACTAACTTTGTGGTTTGGATGTCCATATCATACTCTTCCAATTTGGTCACACATCTACATCTTTTACTTGAGACTTCCATCTTTGACAAGATGTCTTTTACCATGGTATGGGGAACATAAGCAACAACTTTTAAACTTAAAATATAAGGCCTGAAAACCTTTGTTGCTTTGACCAAGGAAAATGCTTCTTTTCCATGATGGTGTATTTCAATTCTGCTCCTTGCAAATCCTTACTGAAAAAGGAAATGGGCCTCTCAGCCCCTTCATCATCCTTCGAAGTAGGGACAGAAGCAATAGTATTTTCTAAAGCAAAAGAAAACAACTGGAAAGGTTTCTTGTAATCTGGGGCTGCTAAAATAGGGGCATGCTTCAATGCCTCTTTGATTCCATTAAATGCTTTAATGGTAACCTCTTCCCATTTGATGATTTGATCCTTCTTTAACATGGAAGTGATTGGGATATTCAACTCAGCAAAGTTTGATATAAACCTTCTAATGAAGTTTATTTTCCCAAAGAAGGACTGAATTCCTTTTTTGGTTCTTGGAATTGGGACTTTGTTGATGGCCTCCACTCTTTCTAGATCAATCATCACTCCTTCTTGTGACACAATGTGACCGAGAAATTTTTCCTTCTGTACTCCAAAATGGAATTTCTTTGGATTGAGTGAGATGCCATATTCCCTACATTTGATCAAAATCTTCTCTAAGTGCAACAAATGGTCACTTATCCTTCTTGAAAACATTGTTACATCATCTTGGTAAACAACAATAAAGTCATTGATGTAACTAGCAAAAGCAACATCCATTGCTCTCTAAAAAGTGGCTCCAACATTCATCAGACCAAAGGGCATCCTAACATATACATACGTTCCCCATGGAGTAGTGAAGGTTGTCTTGATCCTTTCTGATTCTTTCACCATGACTTGATTATAACCAGAGAAGCCATCTAAATTAGAAAGCAACTCAGAACCAGTCACCAACTGCAAGCATGTGCTCCATGTTAGGTAAAGGATAGTTGTCCTTCATTGAGGCCTTGTTTAGATTCCTGAAGTCCACACACAACCTGATGTCACCATTCTTCTTTCTTACTAGCACTAGGTTGGAAACCCAAGAAGAATACCTTGTGGGCTAGATAATTCCTCCATCCCTTAGCTTCTTCAGCTCCTCTTGCATTTTGAGAGATAACAAAGGATTAATTGGCCTCTGCTTCTACCTGAAGGGTTTTACATTGGGCTCCAAGGGAATCTCATGCTGGAATAGGTCTTCTCTGTATGCTTTGAGCTCAGAATAGGTCCAAGCCATGCAATCTTGGTATTTCTTTAACAATTGGATGTATGACTGCTTTTCATCTTTCTTTGAGACTGCTGCCCAACCAAATCTTCCTTGGTTTCTCCTTCGTGCCAAGGTCATGCTCCTCAACATCCCTCGAGGCTGCCATATGCCTATTAATAATGTAGTCAACATTATCAAAATTTGATTCAAGAGAAACCAACCCTCTAGGAATGGTGTTGGTTTTTAATGGATGATGCCTTTTCCAAATAAGGTTTCCTTCCCCTCATTGTATGCAGACCATTGGCTCCCAATCAATGTTTTGATTAGTAAACTCTCCATCATTTTGACAGAACCTTCTGACCTGAGCCTCATCATCAAAAACCTGCCAATATTTTATATTGTCAGGGACAGAGGGTCTTGTCACTACCTCCACCTCATATTCACAATAAGGGGATGTTCAGAGAACTCATCAAACCGAGACCCCAACAATGCAAGCTTGTTCCGCCAAATAATGAACCTCTGTCATGATGCACAATGTTGAAGGAGTCAAACATCTCAATGAAGTCCCAAACTACATGCTTGTACTGTTTTAGTCGTTGATTCTTTGTGTCATACAGTTTTCTGACTTGCTTGATAACTAAATTTGAGTCTCATTTGACAATGATGTCCCTGACACCATACTTCCAAGCAATTCTTAAACCTAACAACAATGCCTCATACTCAACAATGTTGTTAGTACACTCAAAGTTAAGCTTAAAGGAAAAAACAAACCTTTCCTGACTTCGAGAAATTAGGATAACACCAACACCATTTTCAAATTTGGAGCAAGCTCCATCAAACAATAAAGTCCAAGGAGAGCCCTGCCTACTCAAGACACTTAGACTCCTCAATCTTGTGCTCTTTTCCATTAGAAAATCCCACAAATTTTTTAGCATCAACATTTGTATACAATACTTCATAGGACGCATTGTTGGGATCCTCAATAAGGTGCAACATTTTCTTCTCCCCATATAACCTGACAAGGCTGCCCTCAACTGGGATGGTGGCATAAGACATGTCCATTTGGACACTACCACCAACACTTGCAGCCCATTTTCTTGACAATAACATACCCCACTTGGCTGGGAAATCAACTATGACAACATCAAGCTTTAAATTTTTACCTGGGTAGGCTGCAAGCTACACCACCAAACCCTTCACACATCCCACTACTGGCACCTCTCTGGAGTCCATGGCAAGTGCACTTCCCATATGTTGTTGTTACCTTAATATTCAGCTCATTCATGACCTCCAAAGGCATGACATTGCATGATGCCCCTAAGTCAAACATGCAGTTATGGAGCAGCCTATCCTTGATGATCAAAGTAGTGAAGAATGGATCCACATTCAGCTGAGAGTCTACCAAAGATGTCCCCAAATAAACCTCATGTGGTTCAGCTAGCTCTTTTGATGTTGATGGTGTCTCAAACTCTTCAATGGCTAGAGGATTCTCCATAATGTTCACATTTCTTCCTAGGGCTGTCTTCTCTTCACTCAATCCCAAGTATTCAAATGCTCTCCTTTTGTGCTCAAGAATCCTTAGTAACTCAAAAATTGGGACAAAGACTTTGATTTGACTTAAAAATTGGGCAATGTCATATGGGACATTCTTGGGCAAGGCAGTATTGGAAGGAAATTTGATACATTCATTGGGTGGCACAGGATTCTTGATAGCTTGAGCATAAGGAGGGGTATGATTTTTGCTTGGAACTACAGGGCTTTTGGCAGATGGATCTTTCCTAGGAGCCTCTTTAGGAATGTTAGAAAGTAAGGGAGATTTTGGCTTGGCTTGAGGCCCTACCCCTTTGACAACCTTACTTCTTGTGTTATATTCCTTCTCTTGAGCCACAACAACATTCATTAATAATTGCTTGTCCTCCTCAGATGGGATTCCTCCATCATACTTTTTTATCATTAAAGCCCTTAAATATTCAAATTCATTATTGGGAAATTCAAAAGCTTGTACATTATCTACTTATAAAGTATGAGAGGGAGGGAGAATATGTACTCTATGAATGCAGTCCCAAAAAGTGGTAGTAGTTCTAGCACTTATCACCTCAGTTGAGGTTGCCCTTTGTTGTGAGCTAGTGGAGCATCCCATCATGCAAACATCATCATCACTCTTATCATCATCTACATTTTCTTCTTGCTGATCTTCTTCATAAGGAGCATGGGGCATGAAACATATGTCACACCAATCAATGACTTCTATTTCTTCCACAACAACAACTCTAGCAGCCAAAGGATTAGGTACCATTCTACTTTCTCTACCTTGAGGCTGCCTATTCCCAAATCCAATAGCTCCTTTTCCTTTGTCATCAATTCTTTGATGATTTGTAAATCTGTCTTGGCCTTGTTGCTTGTGTTGTCCTTGTGAGCTCTACCCAACTCCTTTCTCAGCTCGGGCTAGTTTGTAGGAGATCTCCTTGACATCCCCTGCCAAATTTTTCACAACCTTCTTCCAAATCAGCAGCCTTGCTTGTTTGAGGTTTTTCTAGGTTAACCAGCTTTACACCTTCCCTCTTTGGAGGCTTTCCAATTTCCTTGATGTTGTTCTCTATTTGTAAAGCCATGGTGAAGGCTTGCCTCAAATTTGTGGGGTTCTTGTCTCTTAAGTAATATGCAACCTTTTTATCAAATGCATCAACATATTTGATCAAACATGACTCATCACATGGCCTTATCATAACAGGAAATCTACTCAAGGTCTTATTGAACCTTATGTTGAAATCATGTACTGACTCATTGGGATTCTTCTTGATGTTTTCAAACTCTGATAGAAGAAACCTAGGGTCAGTCCTATCACCATATTGCAATCTGAATGCATTTTCATCTCAGCCCAAGAGTCAATAGAGTTATCTGGCAATGCTTTGTACCAATCCCTTGCATCCTCCTCTAGAAGTGTGAACAAACAATTTGATGTACACATCTTCATGCTCAATCTCAAAATCTTCCATCATATTGAGGAAGAGCTTTAGATGCTAGTCACCAAGTTATGGCATTGTTTCCCTGGAACTTAGGAAGTTTGTTCCTTACATCTTGAGGTACTGCATTTGGATAACCAACCATCCCACAAAATTTATAGGTCCAAAAGTGTTTACAACAAAAGGGGGTCTGGGTTGAGCCATATTGATTCGAGGAGGTGATCCTGGAGGGGTGACAAATTGATGGGGGCAGAAGGTCCTTGGAACACATGAGTGTAGTTTTCAAAATGGATATCCCCAAAGGCCTTGCTTCTTGGAAATCCCTATCTACTTCAGAAAAGACAGGTGTAGAATGTGAAGCAAATCTTTCAAAATCAAATGAAGGTCCCTTCCCACTGGAGAATTCAATTCCACAAAGAGGCTACTGATTCAAAGTCACTTGAATGGCAGTATTTAATGATAGGCCATTCACTTTCATCAATGGAGATCCCCCTTCTTGTTTGTTGTTCTCCCACAACTCTCTAGGCTTTTCTTCCTTCTGATTTTGCTTTTCCTAGCTCAGGAAACAATGTCCTAGCAAGATCCCTAACAAAGAAAGATCTTCTTCCTTCCAACTTTGCAAATATTAGTAACAAATCTTACTTGACAGAGGTTTAAGACACTGGTACTTTTTAAGAATCAAATCAATAGGGAGTCGCCACTAAGGATTTTCACCTTAGTTGTGCAAATGCACTAAATATGATCTGTCAAGTGTCTGCCAATGCTAGAAACTAGAAATGAAAGATTTTGACCTTTCTTCACCAAAATTTATCAAAGAATACCCATGGAAAACTTGTAGAAAGCTGGAGAAGTTGCATACATCACTTGGAGCATACAAGAAGTGTTTTACAGGGCTTGAATGTGAGATGTTTCTAGCCAAACTAGCCAAATAGATATGAATTGGCAGTGAATCAGAAAATTAGTCTCAGCAATTCAAAAATAGTCCTTGGCAATGAAACGACACCATAAGTGTTGTTGATGGGCCAAATGGATGTGAATGGACTACAAATCAATAACTCGGTGAAACTCCAGATTAATAAATCCCGGAAATGGTTCCATAAGTGTTGTTGATGGGAAAATGGATGTGAATGGACTCGTAAATCAATAACTCAATGAAAATCCATATTAACAAATCCTCAAAGAATGGCACCATAAGTGTTGGTACCCAAATTTTTCTCCTTTTCAAACCAAGCAAGCAACACAGATTCAACAGGGATCTTAGAGGTAGATAGATCATAAATGTATGTCATTTTGTAGCCGGGAGAAATCTAGCTATCCCTTTGTTACTTGGATTTGTGGAGAGATGGATAACACCTCAAAAGGATGTGATCTTATCCTAACTATTTTAGGTTGTGCCTTTCAACCAAGGTAAGAGAACCTATTTTGTAACCTCTGTTATTTGAAAGGAGATATAGGTACCTTTATTTTGCATAAATTTTATAGAGAAGGCCTTGGGGAAAATATGATCAACACACCAGATCTGACTCTCATGAGTTGTCACTTCCAGATCATGGAGATATCTTCACAACAAGGCAAAGGTTACTAAAGACATTTGAGACCCTGATCTGTTTTTGCATACTTTAGTAAAAGGATTTTGGTCTTGGGTGGGTATACAGAGAAAAACAGGGTAGTATGGGTAGGATTAGTTGTTTTAAATAGATTTTTTTGTGGGAGGGGAGACAGGATGAACTTGACTCACCAGATCCTTGAGAGCTTATGTAAAATGGAAAGATTCAATCAACAAAATGCCACAAAAAGTTAAATTGTTTCCTCAACTAGAATATGTGCTTCAATGGAGGCCCAAATCAGCACTCTTTCACACAACCTATGGGATTCTATCACGAAGGCTCAAGTTAGAGGACCCAATAAAGCACCAAGATTTAAACCAAGTCATGCCTGAGGTACACCCAGAGGCTTACAGAGAATCTCTATCAACAAAATGAAAGAAAAGTGATTTTAAACCATTTATCCCACTCCCAGATGAAGGCTCTTTTGAGAAATGAAATTGTAGATGCCACTAAACTATCACAAGGACTGAGACCTGTGTGATTGGACCATATTTTGGTACAAGATTGCAATAGAAACAAGAAAAACTACTCGTATGCATTCAGAGATGAAATAAATACACTTTACTCAAGATTAACACAGAATAACTCAAAGTTTGATCAAATTTATCAGCAAGGGAAAGTTTTCAAGAACAATCTCAAAGCTTGTCAATGGTTGTACACTTGCAACCACCTTGACACGATCAAATTTGACACAAAGAGAGATATACAGATTCTCTAGATGGCTTCTCAAAATGGATGGGCTTTGTCAAGCTTTTTCTACTGGAGAAAATCAATCCTAATCTTTCCAAAAACTCCCAAAACTCCCAACCATTTACATGATGAATTCGTGCCCTTTATAGTATTTCCAACAGAGCCCCTTCCTCCCAAAAGACAAAAACTTTAAATGCACCAGTGCTTGCCATGATTCTTTCGTGATTCGCAGAATCAGATCTTGTAAAAGTCTCAGTGCTCGAGGGAAAATCTCTTTGATTTCTTCCCGCATTCAACTCTTTTCTTGGGAAAAACATGCCTCCATCCATTCGCCAACCACTTTCACCCCATATCAATCAAATCTGGTCCCCTTGCGTGCTCAGGAGAAGAAAAACGGAAAACCAGATCGGGCCCGAGAGTCAAACTACTTTAATGGCGAAAGACACCTCCAGATCTCTCCCACCAAACTCTAGATATCAAAATTAACTCGCTCCTCTACTTGGCGTGTAGAAATAATAAGAAATCATGAAGATTCACACTCTAGGAGTTTTATAAAGAAAATGGGGGAAAATCAGATTTAGACACTCAACAACTATTGATATTTGATTTTGAATGTGGGTCATCCACGTGGAAGATGCAAAAACAAGCTCGGGGGCTTCCTTTGACCTTTTTTGACCCTTTTGAAAAAATGGAAAAATTTCCCATTTTTCTCCGCACCTCTCGCTTCAAAATGGGCCCGACACATGTCCTGAGGTGGGCCCCAAAGGAAACGTGGAGAAATTCTACCATTTGACTCTCTTTTGGAAAAAGGAAAATTTTCCAAGTTTTCCCCATAGCTTCGCCCTTGAGAAATACTTTTGACACGTGTCCCAATGTGGGTCCTAGTGGAACTACGCTTCCCCTTTTACTTTTAACTCTTTTTTCTCAAAAGGAAAATTTTCCAATTTTCCTCCGCAGTCCGCACCTCCGCCATTGACCGGGCAAAACATTGACTATTTCCCATCGGGCTCACTAGCCATTTTACTATTTTAACCTTTATGAAGAAAAGAGGTGAAAAGTTTGAATTGCCTCCGATGGTCCACCTCCCCCCCCTATGACTTTTCAAATTGCCACGTGTCACCATGACGCTCCTTGAGATGGTCCCAAAATTTTGATACTTTGAATGAGCGCGGCTCACGTGTCCTCTGCCTAGTGAGGTCTGTCTGAATGCTTGAAGTTCAACAGAAGGTGCCACATGTCATGCTCCGAGGCAATATCCTTTTGGCCGTTTAAAAGTCTAAGTAAAATGCAAAGTGAGCAGAGGCCTCCACGTGTCACTGGCGCTTCTTTAGAATGAAACTCAAGGGCCGGTTCCCAAACATGCATGGTTCCTCCACGTGTCTCCATGGCACAACTTCAAGATGATGCCCAAAGTAGAGACCTGAATGAGCGTGAGCTCGCCATGTGTCCTGTTCCGCCAAACTGCTCCAACTGCATAAAAATTGTCTAAGTATGGGAAAGCAAAGCGGAAGCCTCCACGTGTCCTCCCGCGCTACTCCAAGGCAAAGTCCAAAAGTAGATCTTCAAATGAGCATCATTCCTCCACGTGTCCTAGACTTCCCAAAACCCTTTTGAAATTTTCTAAGTATGGAAACCCAAATGAAGCCTCCACGTGTGTCCTCCCGTGTCCTGCTACTTCAAAGCCAAACCAAAAAGTTGATTCTCAAACGAGCATCATTCCTCCACGTGGACACATTTTAAAGTTGAGGATTTTTATAGAATTTCTGAAGTATTAAGCTAATCCGCATCCAACCAAGAGGTGCCACATTTCCTGTCGACTAAATGATGTAAATTTGACCGGGAGAAATGCCCGTCAAACCGTAAAACATAGAGAAACGTCCATTTGAGCCAGAAATGAGGTTTTCTTTAAGGATAGAGAATTTAGACTATTGCAAGGCTCAAACATGACCCTTAGGGACACATCAACTCATTTCTCCTCGAGTACCTAGGGACAAAAATGACAAGAACAAAAATTTGACTGTGGAGAATGGAGAAAATGGGAAAACATGAGTTTTGAAGGGACAGAGCACGGAGACCCAAAATATAGAGCTTTTCAGAGGAACAAAGGAACCATGAGACAAATACAGACCCACACATGATCCTCGACCCAGAGAGCAGACTAAAAATGGCAATAAGACCGACCAAGCACCATACGGGAAGGAGAAAATGACAGAGGCCGTGAATGAATAATTTTTCAAAGGCACAAATGGGGTGAGACCATTTTGAGCACCAACAAGTGGGTGAACACTAAAAAGAGTAACTATTCATATCATCTATCTAGATTATTCAGGATCTTTGTTGGGTGAGTATTCACAATATCCAATAATTGCATAACCATCTTCTTCTCTTTTAATTTCTGATTCAACAATTTCTTGAAAAAGTTGTAATTGTTGAAAAAGTTAAAAAAGTTGTAATTGTTGAAAAAATTGAAAACGGTGGGTCGTTGCACCAGAAAAACTATGCCGACACGTCTGGGTGGCCAGGTGAATGCTATAGGAGGCGTCATTTTGGTCCGCAACAACATCGTTGCTTCAAGCTACCTCATTCGGGCAAAGTCCCTTAAGATCCCTAAGACCAAAAAATCGTTCAACTTCGATAAGTGACTACGTAGACTCCATGACACCTAAGGAAATCTCATTTGATCCTACACATCAGCGTAAGGACCCTCTACAATAGTGTTTCTCAGTTTTTTCCTTCTCCAATCGGTGCTCTCGCTGCCTTATTGTTTGCAAACGCACCGAATAATGTAGTTTAAGCCAGTGTAAGGCTGTCAAATGGTATATTTTGCAAACGGTGGGTCCTGGCACCAAACCAACTGCGTAGAAACATTTGGGTGGCCATGTGAAAGCTAAAGGAGGCATATTTTTGGTGCGTAACAATGTCGTTGCTTCTGGGATACCTCATTCGGGCGTAGTCCCTTAAGAGCCCTGAGACCAAAAAATCGTTCAACTTCGACGGGTGGGTACGCGCACTCCCTGACACCTAGAGACATCTCGTCTAATCCTACACTTCGGTGTAGGGACCCTCTATAATAGCATGTCTTGGTTTTTTCCTTCTCCAATCGGTGCTCTCACTACCCTATTGTTTGCAAACGCATGGAATAGTGCAGTTTGAGCCAATGTAAGGCTGTCAAATTGTATATTTTGTAAACTATGGGTCGTGGCACCAAACCGACTACGTGGACATGTTTGTGTGACCAGATGAACACTACAGGAGGCATCATTTTAGTGCGCGACAACGCGTCGTTGCTTCAGGCTACCTCGTTTGGGTGGAGTCCCAAGAGCCCCGAGACCAAAAATTGTTCAACTTCAACGGGTGGCTACGCACACTCTGTGGCACCTAGAGATGTCTCATCTAATCCTACACCTCAGTGTAGGGACCCTCTAAAATATTACTTTCTCATTTTTTTCCTTCTCAATCGGTGTTCTTGCCTTATTGTTTGTAAACACGCAGAATAGTTAGTTTGAGCAAGTATAAAAAGGTCACAAATGGTATATTTTGTAAATGGTGGTTCGTGGCACCGAACCAACTACAGACACATCGAGTGGGCAAGTGAATGCTAGAGGAGGCATCATTTCGGTGCATGAAAATGTCGTTGCTTCCAAGGCTACCTCGTTCGAGCATAGTCCCTTAAGAGCCTTGAGACCAAAAAATTGTTCAACTTCGACAAGTGGCTACGCACACTCCATGGCACCTAGAGACATCTCATCTAATCCTACAGGTTAGCATAGGGATCCTCTACAATATCCTGTCTCAATTTTTTTCTTCTCCAATTGGTGCTCTCGCTGCCCTATTGTTTACAAATGCGCGAGAATAGTGTAGTTTGAGCCAATGCAAGGCTATAATGATATATTTTGTAAACAGTGGGTCGTGGCACTGAATCGACCGCTGAGACACATCCGGGTGACAATGTGAACACTAGAGGAGGCATCATTTTGGTGCGTGACAATTTCTTTGCTTCCGGGCTACCTCGTTTGGGCGTAGTCCCTTAAGAGCTCTGAGACCAAAAATCCTTCAACTTCAATGGGTGACTACGCAGACTCCGTGGCACCTAAGGATGTCTCATTTAATCCTACACCTTGGCATAGGGACCCTCTACAATATTTTTCTTAGTTTTTTCCTTCTCCAATCGGTGCTCTCTTGCTACCCTATTGTTTGCAAATGCGTCGAATAGTGTAGTTTGAGATAGTGTAAGGTTGTCAAACAATTTATTTTACAAACGGTGGGTCATGGCACCAAATCGACTACGCAGACATGTCCTGGGTGGCTAGGTGAATGCTAGAGGAGGTTTCATTTCAGTGTGCGACAACGTTTTTGCTTCCGGGCTACCTCGTTCGGGTGTAGTCCCTTAAGATCCCTGAGACCAAAAATCATTCAAATTTGACGGGTGGCTATGTGCACTCGTGGCACCTAGAGACATCTTGTCTGATCCTACACCTTAGCATAGGGACCCTCTACAATAGCTTGTCTTGGGTTTTTCCTTCTCCATTCGGTGCTCTCGCTGCCCTATTGTTTGCAAACGTGCGAGAATAGTGTAGTTTGAGCAAGTGTAAGGCTATCAAATGGTATATTTTACAAACGGTGGGTCATGGCACTAAACCGACTCTGCACACACATAGGGATGGTCTTATAAACACTTGGGGAGGCATCGTTTTGGTTCTCTAAGCTCCAAGTTATTTTGGGCTACCTCCTCCAGATCCAAGAACCCCTCCAGAGGTACATAAAGCATTGTTAATTACTTCTCTTTTCTTGTAAAATAATGAAATCTTCTCTTAACTTCAAGAATTTATAATTCTCTACTAATAGTGCCAACCACATGAAGGTGGAAGCTTTTCCAGGCACCACTAACCTGCATATAAAAGTGTTAGTCAAAGAAATTTAAGTTTCAAATCAAAACCATACTAGATATATACAAAATACACAAATTTAATAAAATATATGACTTAAATTTATCTAATTAACAAATTTATATATACCAAAGAAATTATATATACCAGACATGAGCATTGTAAATTCATTCCAATGAACCATTAGGATCGGATCTACTCGAATAGTGGAGATGGTTACTTCATGATTTGACTCTGGAACCTTCCAAAGAATCTTGTTATTAGGCCTTCCTCGATATCTATACAACTGAATATTTGTCGCTAGAACTAGATGTGAATATAAGAGTATTTTCTGTGTGTCTCAAAAAGTCTTCAAACACCCAAAATCATGAGTTTTTAATGGATACCATCGAAGCCAAGTTCTCAGTAACTACCACTGACCCTGTAGGGTACTCAATATCTTCACCATCTATAACAGGAGAAGTCAACTTCTTTCTTTCCTCGATGCAACGACATAAGAAATAGTCTATTCCTTCTTCATTGTCTTTTGTTGCAATAACTGCAAACACATGTCCTATAAAAAAGGTTTCAACTCAAATTTAAATTGTACATATTAAAATTTCAATGGACATAACTCAATACAAAAATTGTAAATAACCATAAATACCTTGTCGCACCAAAATTAAATTTTCATCAAAGTCCTTGGATGTTGAAACTTCATCTACGAAACAAGTTGTAATGCTTGTGGAGGTTGATAACTAGGAAGCGAAGTTAGAGGCCTACAAATCCATCCATTCACCCATTCTTGTGAATCACACTCAGCAAAGACAAATTCGATACAAGATGCACAAAAAAATGTCAACTTTCTTGTCCATACATGGCCCAAGAAGTAACGTCGAGATACAAAATGAGTGCATATCACTTTGGACCCCGTGAGTGTCATAAAATCCTCGTAGTTAGCAATTTGTTGTTCCTCTATTAACCAAAAATATCTCTGCGAACAAAAAGTGGAAATTTCTTGAGAACCTTGGGCCATGTTGTCAATACACCATTCCACTATGCTCTTTGCATCTTTCAATTTAGCACCATCTTTGTACTTCAACTCTTCTCTTACAAGAGCTCTTTTCACACATGCCCTTGCACCGTCATGCTCTCATTTTCTATTTCCAGCCTCAGTGAAACTCCAAATATGTTGCACAACCATCTTGACGTGCATCCTGCTCATCCAATAAAACATTCATGCATTCTTAAACTAATACATGCAATTATCGACCATATATAATGTTGTTTAAAGTGGATGTCCCTATCGACAAGTTTCCATAAAATAAACCTGGAAAATCCTTACACAAATTCGATGTAGAATGAGTACGATCATCACTGATATAAAATTGGTACTCTCTTAAAAAAATTTGATCATTCTTTGTACTGTTAGGAGAATGTATAAATGTTATATGCACAAAAATGGTAACTTGTACTGAGTTGTAATATTGTGATTGAACCTCCATTTGTGGTTGCAATGTGTAATTCTCTGCAAAATCGACCACTGAAACAATAGTACCAATAGGAAATGTGTCTTTTCATATCTTGAACTATTCATCCAACCATCAAGCTCTGTGTGTATGCCTAGCATACTCATAAACAATTTCATCCTTAAATTTTCTCATAAATTGAAAAAAAAGGCATATGTTCTATAAGTAGCTCACACCGTTTAAACTTTTTCCATCTTTCAATTGGGTATGCAACTAATTTATAATTATCAAGCTCAAATAAATTATTTTCTATTGCACCTTCAATTTGCTCATGGATGTAACTTTCCAATTTAGGTAATCCGCCACATGTACCACAACTTCCATCTAAACAATCCTAACTATAAAAAAATTGTCCAACTTATTTTTCACAAAATATCGTAGGAATGAAATGCCTGGAAGATATTGGTGGAACTTGAACACCACATTCCCATAACATAGTTTTAGAATGTAAAATAGAATGAATACATAAAAAATTAGCATAATGCATAGCAAATTCAACATGTTTGCCTACAACAACAAGTGGTGCGAGCGTGGTTGATTTTCACATAGAATGGTTTTAAAATTTCAAAAAAATGTTGACTAATTTTAATTTCCAAATGCTCTTGTTCAAACTTACGAAAAAATTGAGTTTGAGTCATATCTAAGAAATGCTTTGGATGTGGTTTGTGATTAATAGAACCAACTCTTTGTTTTACAACATCTCTTGTATTAGGTGAAACTCTAGTGTTATCATGCCAAAATTGAATAACAACTTCTCTTATAGCATCAGTATTATATTTGTCCTTATGTGGTGCTCTAGCAGAAAATGCCCAAAAATCGGTGTTATTGAGTGATTGAAGGATATTACGTCTTTCAATTACTTTCATTAGAGTTTTTGATTAACTTGCAACATTCGACTTGTTTGCGTAATCAAACATTTTTTTATTGATTCACTTACAACACTAGTAGTAAGAAGTACATGACGCACAATATTACTATCCCTAGTGTATCTCTTGACACTAACATTGTGATATACATCATGAAGGTTTTCAACAATTGTAGACATTTGACTATGTATATTAGATGTTGTCAATCCTAAAGTGTTTAATGTAGGTCTCATTTTATTCAATTTCATCAAACTAACCAACAACTGACATCTTTGAGAATCATTTAAAATTTCAAAATGATTATCCCAAATTTCAGTGGCTTTTCTTCTAATTTTCCGTTCAGAAAATTTGTCACACATTAGTTTCAAAATGTTTTCATCAATTTCAATAAAATAATTAGGTTTCTTATGGAAAATCCTAGGTGTTTTTGTCAAATTTTTCTTGTCTACAATTTCAACCTAAATTTCTTTATTCACATTTTCATTGTCTCCTTTAATTTTAACATTTGCTACATCACGAGTATTTAATTCTTCTTCAACATTGACAGTAAAAACATTTTCATCACGAGTATTTAATTCAACTTCAACATTGATAATAGAAACATTACCTGGTTCCTCATTACTTACAATAGTAGGGGTTGAAGATGAACCTCTTCTTGATTCACGAAGATTCCACATTTGCTCAACATTTTGAAATTTGTTTGCCTCTAATTCGTTTGGTTTTTTTACTTAATGACTTCCTTTTTTGACTTCATTTCTTGTCTCCCATGATGTTTTACTTCCGGTGATAAGAAAAACGTGCAGAAAATGATAGAATTTCACAATAATGCATACGGTAAAGTCAAACAGTAAAAATCACATGGTAATTAAAACATTGGGATGTGTATACATATGATTTACAAACCACGATTGTGCTTTATAAACCATGCTCGTGATTTATAAAGCGCGATCATGGTTTTTGTTTAATAACCTTCGATCACGGTTTGTAAGCCACGATCGCCGTTCTATCTATATCATCAAATCTAACCCTAAGTCTTAGAAAATCTTTGTTTTTCCCCAACCAAAGCTATGGAAGGTCATTATGAAGTGTAAAGGGTCAAAAAACTTCAAATTTTCTCTTCCACAGACTTGAACCATGCTAAAAAACTGAAAACATTTCACAAAAATGGTGCCATCGTGTAGGGGAGACTGTTAGCTTCGTAGAAATATTGATTTTAAAGTGGATAGAATAAGATAAATATCATTTTATAATTTTTTACTAAGAATAGGTCTTTAAGACATTTTTTTCCTGCAAATGTTCATGTCTATGTTTAAGACTCGCAACTTTTGTTTCACTTATCAAAATGTGATAAACGTATACCATCCTAAGCGTGGAGAAATTCTATACACGTTAAAAAAAAATACATTTGATTTCGATATTTTTTATATAGTTATGGCGAGAAAACGAAAAGCGCTCCATTTTCTAAATCTTTTCAGACCACTTTCACGGAAAAAATCATAAAAAAAAAGTATTGCTCGAAAAAATACAAAATAAAATCCATCCCAAGATAGACAACTACATCTAACTTTTCACCAAAGGAAAAAAAAACAAGATTTGGTCATCCAAATCGCGGGCAAATAGACTACAATCTTATAGGTTTTTTCAAAAACAAAAACCAAGTCATATAATTTTAAGTGTTTAATATAGCTAAACTTGTCCGTTTTTAAAAAAAAATAGTATTTTAGAAACTAGATTCCGGATGCTACGATTCATATTTATATAAATTTTTCTAATTTTGAGTGCGCATATTGCTAATAATCCCTACAAATTGATATTTCACTTTTTTGCAATATGACGTCCACTTATGACCCCTTTTTTGTCCACCAACTTGATTCACTTACCTAGAGTCCTAAACATGTTTTACATAAGGGATTTAAGGTGTAACAGAGGTTGAAGGTGGTGAAAATGAACAAATTTTTGTTTAGCCCTTGAAATCATAAAAATTTATAGGTAACCTAAGAAGCAATATGTTGGAAAATTAGTAAGAAAGGAGATTTGAGGTGAAAGGACCTTATGGGGAGTGGTAACAAGTTTGAATTAGTGGATGTAAGGTGTACTTAATGTTGGAATAGAGTATTAATGATGAAGACTTAAAAATGACTTCTAAAATGTAGGTAAGCCTAAGGAGCCTTAGGAAACAAGGAAAAAGGTGTTTGGAGGGATGGAGCAAGAGATAGTACTAGAAAATATGTACAAAGCATAACAAGGGTGATGGGTATGTGAAACTTATTTTACATTTGCATAAAAGTTGATTGTTTTCTCTGTACATAGTGATTTGACAATAACCAGGGGCGATTGGGAGAAATTGGCAAAAATAGTAAAGGGAGTATAAAAGTAAATGGGTGTAGAGTTACATGATGAAACTTTGTAGGGTGATTGTTTCATTTAATTGGTCATCAAAGAGTTTACTAGGAATGTTTTTTTATCCTCAAAAATGCAAATTTAAAGGGCTAGAAGGAAGTAAGAGGGCATAAAGTGACTTTAAGAGAATAAAAAATACCAACACTTACTCAATATTTCTAATGTTGAATCATCACTCCACCATGTAAATATGTCATGAGTCATCATATTTCAGTTTGATGGGTGTGTTATTAGGTTCTAGTGGTTTCTAGGAATCATTTACTTGTTGTAGTTTGAGTCGAAGTCTTTCAAAATTTGAATAATTGGCTTACCCTCCAAAAGTGCAATTTGGAGTCTTGGAGGTCACTTTGGCTTGCTATGGATGTTTTGTAATAATCTTGAAGCCTATATGCATGTAAGGGGATGAAGTGGAGATTAATTAGGTGTCTTAGGTCCATACCAAAGTTTAGAAAGGCATAATGGGAGTTTATAAGTCAAGGACTTGCCTTTTGGTTAAGGAACTTAGCATGAGCCTAAGGATATTCAAATGACCAATTGGTCTAAAGTCTAGAATTAGGTTGTACACTAATAAAAGGATTATAAATTGTGAAAATGTAACTAAATTATGAATTCCCAATCAATTGGAAATCGAGGAAGGCTTCAGGAAAGGAGAAAAAAATGTTTCTGTAAGCTACTAATGGTGTATACATCTATGAGATTTGTTGAATGTTCATAGCAATCTGATGCATGCTTGTTGGTAAGGCTATAAATGATCCATGAAAGAAAATATTTACAAGTCTTTTGAATTTTTATTGTATGTGTGTTGATGCTTCTTGGATGAACTGAGTATATTGATTAAACTGTGAAACTCTGATTCAACTGTAAGTACAAGTGGTATTGGAATTTGTGAGAAGACTTTTGACACATTGTGGTGAGTGGAAAGTTATCCATCCATGATAGGAAGGTGTAAACTCAAGCCTAAAACAAACCTCTGTAATGTATTCTCAATTATTGAAACTTTGATATAAGATGACTATGTTATGTGAAACATGTTGACTGAGATCATATTTGCAAGTGTATGTGATAAGTATCTCATCATGCCATAAGAAAATAGTATCAAGGGTTACCCTCAGGTCTAAAGAATAAGAAACAAGATTGTAACTTGTATGTTTGAATCTTTTTGGGGAAGCAACATTGAAGGTAATTGTTTTCTAGACTTGGTGATAACTATGCATGCTAGAAAAGAAATAAATATGTGATGTAACTCTTTGATTACCCTCTTGGGTGAAGAATGTTATTGTATTTTTAGTCATTATAGCTTCTTGACAAGTTTGAGTTAAGTGTTGATAAGCAAAGGAATTTGGAGGTCTGAAATCTATGCATGCACATAGACAGGGTAGTGGAAAGAAGGAATGGAGGAGACTTTTAAAGAGTTAGCATGAAATACTGGTAAGGTTAATAGTTAAACCTCCTCAAAATAGACATCCACAATAAATATTAAAGCTTGAATCTATATTTTGAAATAACTATGCAAAAAACTCTCTGCTCGTGATCATTAGAAGGGTTATAACAACCAAGGCTACTGTTTGTAATTTGGTGGGTCAAATCTAAGTATTTTTCTTTCAAACTTGCAAAATATCATGAAAAGGATCTAATGTAGGAGATGTTGAAATAAATTTGTATTTTAAGGGTGAAATTCAGACTTATGCTTGACAATTGGAGGAAGAACACAAAATTCACAGTCTCAGGCCTAGAAGAAGGGGTTAGTTAACAAAGGAAGCATATGCTAAAAAGAGGAGTTAGCCTCTAAAAATTTAGGAACATCTATAACCATTTAAAGAGTTCTTAAAAATCCTTTCATCTTGTTTTGAAGTTCCCTATAAAAGATCTTGATCTTGACAGTCTACTTGCAAAAACCTAGTAAGGGTTTATAGAGAAAAACACAAAAAGTGGAATTGAGAAAGTTAAACAAGGAGATAGTACCCTAAATTTTTGGTACACATTTGAGTTGATATGAATATTTTATTGGAGTTGAAAATACCTTAGAAACACTTATAGAAGTTCATACCCATTAATGAAGCAAACATGCTTTGACTTGAGAAGCTAAAAAGAAAATTTGAGAAAAAATAGTAAAAGGTGGAATTTTGATTCTTTTCCTATCATTTTTGTGGATGGTTGATGTTTTCTAGAGTGCATGAACAAGGTACAAGGTGACAATACATGGAATATTGCTAAAAGAATCCAAACTTGATTGTTGGGATGAAGGGCTACTTGAAGAAAGATGATGGTCAAAAGTAGAGAAAGGTGAGAATGACACATATATGACTTATGAGTAGAAAAGTAGGTGAAATATCATCATTCTCAAAGCTAGAGGAAAGGCATGATGTGGAAAAAGAACCTTCCAAGAGGTAAACTAGCACAATTGTTGCTTATACAAGTCAAAATAAGAACTTTATGAAGCTTGTATGATCTTTGTCATGCAAAGTAAGATGAATTTTGTTGGTGTAAACCTTGTTATAGATGATTTGAAACTTGTTGTTGTTATGTGTCTACATCACTTTCAACCATTGTTAATATGTGGTATACGCAAGTTGTCATGTTTGTATTATATTGGTTGATTAAAGATGGTGATGGGATTTGGGTTGGGATTTTTTGGTTTAGGATGGTCGATTATGATGATGTTTGATTGATTAAAAATTTAAGGTGATATGATGGTTAGTGGTGTTCATGAGCAAACAACCAACATGCAATACTCACCCTAACTAGTCAAGTGAGATATCAATCAATCTATTATCCACTTGCAATACCACACACTGAGGGGTGCCACTCGGGTCACCACCTATGTACCGATGTGGGGTCGAGATAGCGAGTGATCTTGGGGAATGCAATCTCCTTGCCATAGGGGGTTTATTGGCTAGGCAATATCCTAGCATGCGGGTTCATATTGAGGTAATTAAAATTAATAAAATTAAATTTAATATATCAGTAGACATGAGGGGGTGAAAGGGTTTAATTTATTAATATTTTGAATCATGTATTGGGGGTAGCTAAGAGAGGTGTGCCAAAGTAAAGGGATGTTTAATTTTAATATAAACTAAAACATTTGAACCCTAGTTTTTAAAATTAAATACCTTAAAATTGCAAAAGGAGTGTGGTCATAAATTAAATTATAATCTCTTTTTAATAAAGAAATCTAGATTCTTAACCAAGAAATAATAAGATGGTAGAAAACTAGAATTAAGTATGCTTTTCAACACAAGTGATATTATTTCACCATCTTAATTATTTGAATAACTATTGATAAATGATTAAAGATTAACATATATAAGGTGATTTGTAATAGGTCTTCAATGGCTTCAAACTATCTTTCGAGAGGAAATGCATATTAAAAAAATTGAGTGAGAAATATAATATATTTTTGTCTAATATATTAGGGTAGAAATAAAAAGGGGTAAATAAAATTGTAATTGAAAAATGGGTAAGGTACATGAAAAAATAGGGGTATTTTCATTCTAATAATATAATAGGAGGGGGTATTATCAATTGAATAATTAGAGGTAGAAACTAGAATTAAGGGTATTCTTTAATACCCTTCGAATGCACATGTTATACCATACTTTTACTAAGTGAATCCCATTGTGTTCCTTACACAATATCTTGATATGCGGCCAAAAGGCTTCCTACACTAGGATATACGAGCTCACTAGGGGAGTACTTGATATACCTTGCGGTACGTGGGGCCCAAGTCCATGTTGCAAGGATGTTGTCTGAGGCCTGGGTGTTGGGACATGGAATCCCCTCACTTCACGCCACTCTTAAAACAAGCAAGCGCTTAGCCAATAACGATAGCTCTCCAAGAATTTATATACCCCACTAGAACACGGGGTGTGTCTACGTGTGTGGATGTGACTTCCACGTCATGTTACCCCTACAAAAGAAAAAGGGAAAGGCTAGCCGCTTTTGATCCTCAAGATCATCCTAAGACACGAGAGGAGAGAATACAGTTTAACCTTCGGGATAAACAAACAATGATACAAAACACAGAAGAAAGATGATGCAATATAATAAAAGTAAATGATAAATATTTTGTGATTGGGTCTTCAAGAGGACACCCTTCGAACCAAAGCTTTGTAATTTTATTTATAAATCCAAATGTCTTAGACCGATCATCCTACAAAAAAGGGTTAGTAGTTTGGAGCAAGAATAATATAACTCAATGTGTAGCTAAAATGACGATATTTAGCAAAAATTAAAACCATGAATAAAGTATCATATAAACTGTTAAATTGATGCTTTTATTGCATAGGATACTAGGAGTGAAAAATTGTGGAATAACATCTTAGGATATTCGTATTTGAAATACGTGGTATACACAGGGTGTCACGTTTGCCCGTATGTGACAAACGACAAAAGTAGTGTAATAGGAAACACCCGTGGCTATACACACATAGTTTTTCTTAGGTTTGGGGTATACACACATAGTGTGGTATACATAGATGTGTGTATACAACACTATGTGTGTATAGCCCAAACCTAAAAAAATTGTCAAGGAAAATTTGTGTATACTACAATCCTAAAAAGCTAATGTGTGTATACCACACTATGTGTGTATACAACAAAGCTAATGTTTGTGTGTGGTTTACACATATTTCATGCATTAGATTTTTTTTAGGTTTGTGGTATACACAAATGTGTGTATTGTTAGCATACATTGCATAGTTCATATTTTAGGAGTGTTTGTTTTGTTTTATCCCTTTATTATCTCTTCCTTGGTGTATTCCATTATTCTCTCACCTTCTTCCAAATCTTCCTCCTTCAGTTTAGGGGAATATAGTTGATTATTTCTCCTATATAATGTACATGCTTCTTCATAATAAAATCAAGGTATGTAGAGTATTTCACTCCACATTCTTCTCTCCTATCTGCCTCCTTCATTCTGGTATCAAAGCACGTATGATCTCTGACCTGCGTGTGTTTGAAGAAGCAAACAACTCTGACCTGTGCGTTTGATGGTGTAGACCATCCTGCTGCGTGGAGTGACCTATGTGGAGAGACTAGGAGCCTGGGGACTATCAAGACTATTTTTATTTTGTTGTTTCTATCATCTGCCGCAAGATTGGAGACATTCAACAACCAAAAACGTGGTGCAAAGAATCTACTGCTACCTGGAGGAATTGGAGCGGCCTGAAGCTGCTGGAATGTGCATAGAAGAAACAACGCCTGCACTTTTGTCTCTTTGCTACATTCAGCCTACGTGGAAGTATAAAATTGGTGCGTGAAAAGCTGCGTGGAAGGAAAAATGTGGAAGCATCTCTATACATATAACTGAGTGAAGACATTCACCTGTATACGTGGAAGAATTTGTATTCTTTCTGCGTGGAAAGGCTAACCTCTTGTGTTTTGTCTTTTACTGTTGTTTTTTAAATATATTTTTGTTGTGTGAAGAGCTTTGCCTACGTGGAAATCAGAAATTCCATGCCTACGTGAAGCAAGAGAAAACTACGTGTAAAATTGCCACAACCAATCTGCAAGTGGCCTGCATATAATTGTGTGCATGGAAATTGGCACACCTGCGTGGAAATTGGAAGCGAC
This sequence comes from Taxus wallichiana var. yunnanensis, assembly GCA_018340775.1. Classification (NCBI taxonomy): domain Eukaryota; kingdom Viridiplantae; phylum Streptophyta; class Pinopsida; order Cupressales; family Taxaceae; genus Taxus; species Taxus wallichiana. The sequence goes on from CM031235.1 coordinate 892,153,417, forward strand.
CAGACTGGAAAGAAGGTTGTACGTGGATTTTTTTAGATCAATTTCTTGTCAAAAGCATACCTTGCTGACTTGTGTGGTTGCCTCTTAACCTCCTCAAGCTCCTCAATGCGTGGATACTGCTGAAAAAGATCTGCGTGGGAGATAAAGACTGGAAAGCTAAATAACAAAAAACGTGGACATAAAAGAAGAAGAAATAAGCGGTGAAGTCTTCAATGAGAAAGTTAGAGTTGCTGCTGGTGCATGGTGGAGTACTGTGTGAAGAGATACTCTACCAAGGAAACGTGGAGTTTCTACAACACTTTGTCGAATGTTGAGTGTAGACAATTCGATTGAGAGCGTCAATAACATAGTCACCACTACTAAAAGTTGGAACATCAACTCGCCAGTCAGAGAACACTGTGAAGAAGCTCCTGAGAGCTCTGGGTTCTACTTTGCTTTGCTAAATGAGCTTCAAAATACCGGCAATCTAGCCTTTGACAAGCTACTTCGAGAAGGACTTCTTGAATACTTCCTTTTCGACGTCAGTTGCCAAGCAAAGCGAGTACAGGAAGAATTAGAAGTCGGGTATGACGTTGAATGTGACGATGAAGAAGAATGCCCCACAAAGCGTCGTCGTCTCACAACACGTGAATATCATGAGCATCTACGAGCCAATAATTCTCATTAGTGAGTCAAAGTTGTAATAACTCTTGAAATAAATAAATAAATATTTTTTTATTATTACGATGTCTACTCCGAAGTTACTTCTTTCCGATGCTCAGTTGCTCAAAGGGTCCAATTTTGCGGCCTGGAAAACAAAAATGAAGACAATCCTTCAGTTTGAAGGATTATGGGGCATTGTCACAGGGTCTGTGCCCGCTCCCATAGCCCTTGATGAATTAATAAAGTATGAGATGGCTAGTGCGAAAGCCTTGATGCTGATAATGCTCAGTATCAGTGATGATGTGAAACCGCATGTTCAGAATGTAGAGAAACCAAGGGATGCCTAGGACAAGTTGGCAACCATTTATGAAGCCAAAAATCAGATGAATATTCTTCATCTTCAGTCAAAGTTGCACACCCTCTCTATGGGGTCAGATGAGAAAGTGGAGGAGTTCTTACATCGCGTGGCTGAGCTGAGATGAAAGTTATTAGCGCTCAATGAAACGGTGGACGATAAAATTCTCATCGCAATCACCTTGAGAGCACTCCCTTCTCAATTCCGAGTGTTCATTACGACACTGAATGTGTCTAAACAAACAGTGACATTCGAAGAGCTTGTGAATTTGCTACAACAGGAAGAGGCCATCACTTCATCCCATGAGGAGTCTCAGGATAAAGCCTTGTTCTCAAAGCCTTACCGTGGCAGAAGAATCAGAAGGGTCCCCAGAGAAGACAAATCAAGCGCAACCAAAACCACAGCAGAAAGATCAAAAGTCAAAAAGATGGTGTCACATTTACAGAACCAATACTCATGACACTGATCACTGTTGGCATAATAGCTTGAAACAGGGGTCTTCAAGTCATACAAGCACATCCAGGTGCGAATATTTTCAAAAGTCCAAATGACATCCCTGCTGGAGAAAGTAGAAGGGACATCTCACAGCCCAAGAAGATGATGAATCTGATGAGGAGACATCAGAAGGAGCCCATTGTGGTAAGAACCTTGTACTAGTCTCTCAAACTTCTCAGCCCACAAAGAAAGTATGGTTGATAGACTCGGTGCAAGCAAGCATATGTTAGGTGACAAGAAGCTATTTGATTCACTACACGAAGAACCAACTAGAGATCGAGTTCGGATAGCGGATGACAAAGAGTACATTGCAGAAGGAATAGGGAATGTCACCATTCCTCTGGGACCACGAAAATGTACACTTACAAAGGTACTATATGTTCCTGGCTTGACTAGAAACCTCTTGTCAGTTACTCGGCTCTTGAATCATCACCTTAAGGTAGAATTCCTTGTTCAAAATGGAATTAAATCATGCTTAATGTCCCGACAAGGTACGATTCTTGCTAAAGCATTTGTAAAAGACAAGTTATTTTCTTTAGATATTGTTTCATCTTCTACAGTAGCTTTATTTGCTTCTACAATAGAATCAACTTGCCCTATGGCAGTTTAGATATGGACACTTTTTGGTCAGTTCATTACACTAGATGAGTTCAAAAGAAATGGTCCGTGGACTACCCAAATTGTCCAGTTCCTTGCCTATTTTCCCTGGCTGTCTTGCAGGAAAACAACACAAAGATCCATTTCAAGCGAGCACCTTCCATGCCAAGAAGCGTTTGGAGGTAGTTCATGCCGATCACGAACGGCCCATTTCTGCTTTGATTTTAGGGTACAAGTACTTCCAACTGTTCGTGGATGACCACTCTCATAAGATGTGGGTATATTTCCTGAAGAAGAAAAGTGAGGCTCTTCAACATTTCTAGAACTTCTATCATCGTGTTGTGAAAGAGATTGGACAACCACTTCTTCTACTTCACTCGGATCGAGGGGGATTTACATCAAAGAAGTTCTTGGCCTTCTTGAACCAACATGACATTAAGTAGCACTGATTGCTCCTACATGCCCCAAAGAAAAATGGCATTGTTGAGTAAATCGTCAATGATGATCGAGATGGCTCGCGCATGCTAAAGCAATCGCAAAGCTATAAGAATGCTATTGGGTTGAAGCAATACAAACAGTGTATATCTTCTCAATAGGCACCGACAAAGATTCTACACAACAAAACGCTTTGAAGAGGTATGGAGTGGTAGAAAGCCATCAATTTCTCATTTGTGAGTATTTGGTTGCACATCATACATTCATGTCAGCTCGAGAAAGGGAAAGAGGGTAGAGCCAAAACACTCCAGTGTATCCTTCTTGGCTAAGTATGTTATCCTGTAAAATTGACAAGGGCAATTTTACCGATAACCATACCGAAAATTTTGTCTTGATCCCTCGATAGGGATCCTTCGCGTTCGAAATATTGTAACATCCCTTCCCGGGAAATTCAGTTTTTGAACTTAGTCTTTTTTGAGCCCTTTGGCTGGGCGCATGGATTTTCACTGTAACACCACATTTTGGTGCGCCCCTTTAAAAAGCCTTTGGCGCATGGTTTCCCATGTCAACACGTCTTTCGGTGCGCCAAAGCATGTTAAGCCTTATTTGCGTGCGCCGAGGCGCATGCGCCTCGATGTTGACATATCATTTGTTGCGCCTCTTTCCCATGCGCCAAAGGGCGCATGCTTTCCTCTGTCAACAGTCGTTTTCGCGCGCCTTTTCAAATAGTGGGTGGCGCATTTATGACAAAGTTTTGATATATATAACAATGCCCGCCCTGTCGTTTTCATTATTTCCATCGAGCACGTGATATCCCTGGACTTGTCAGCCCCTGCTCTGTCATTTTCATCAAGTTGTGGACCCGCTCAAGGATTTTGGCTATATTGTTAAGGTAAGAGGTTCATCCTCTTTTCATTTAGTTCTTGGTGTGTGCTGGCTTGCTGGTTTTCATCAGTTGTATTTGTGCCTGGCTTGTTTCCCTCCTTGAACTTTTTGTTTTCTTCCTCCTGCCTGGTCTGTGCTTTCTTTCTCCTCTCCCTCCCTCTTTCTGGATTTGATGGAAAAGGGAGGGATGGTTTTATTTTGGCTTGGTCTGATCCTATTTTATCAAACTAAGTGATGCCAAGCGTCCTTTCGAAGTGGAGGTTGAAATGTGTAAATGCTTAAGTATTTCAAGTATTCCCCATGGCGCGTTGCCGCGTCATGTTGCACCTTAGACAGTCGCGCCCCTCGGCGCGTCTACCCAGCATGCTGCAGTTAAAAATCATGCGCCCCTAGGCGCACCCTTTCGGCCCGTAACACGCTCGAAAACCGCGCCTCCTTATATCCCTTTGGCGCATCTTTTACCCCTGTTGCATCCCTCTTCTATGCGCTAAAGGGCGCGCCCAGCTTCCATGCAACGCAAGAGTTATTTGCGCAAGTATAAAGCCTCCAAGGCGCGGCGCACCTCCTTTTGCAAGTACATGATGTTGTGTAGACCCTCCATGCGCCGCGCCATATACCTTTGGCGCGCCTTTTTTCCATGTTGCACAATCTGCCCATGCGCCCTTCTATATAATGCAGTCTGCTTCATCCATGCGCCATGCGCCTTTGGCGCCAACTTAACCTCTGTTGCACCCTTTTCCTGTGCGCCTTGACTATTCAGCCTGTTATATACTTTTTTCATGCGCCCTGCGTCCCGAACCTTAAAAGTTCTAACTCTTTCTGCTAGTATTCCAATAGAAGATCAAATGACTAATTCAAGCTTCTTGGATTGGGTTTCGCTCCTTCTACGTGCAGATCATCAGATAAGCCTTGAAGAACACATGTCTACGTCAAGCAAGAGACCCATCAAACCAAGAGGGAAGGCAAAGCTAACAGAAGAAGAAATGAAATACAAATATCAGAGGGTCAGGATGCCCGAATCACAGGCAGAGTGTAATATGGATGTCAGGGATTCTGAATTGGGCCACATTGACATAGAGGAATTCTGGGTAAGGACTCAGAAAGTGACAAGGAGTCCATGGATGGATAAATTGATAGCGCGCCCTGCAGCCGCCGGTGGGATTCTGTCGGTCTTTGTTAATAACGAGTTTATGATGGTTGTTGCCAATCCTTCAACAAAGACACAAGATGTGTCGAGAATAGCAAGGGCGAGGTAGTTATAAACCTTACTGCCCGTCGCTTTGAGTTAATGCTTGGCATCCCTCATCACCGGAACTATGTGGCTGTTAGCCAGCAAGAATGTGTCAAGACCTGGGAGGACAATGAGGACCTGTGCATGCAATTAATGAATGAAGTCTACCTCAAAAATAAGAAGGTAGTGACCCGGTGGCCCCAGACTATCCACCGAAGCGACTTCTCCGAAGAACTCAGTGACACCATCACTTTCCTGAGCAGAGTCTTCGGGCTTTCAGACGCCCACTACTTCCATAAATGGATGCTGCGGTACCTGGAGACGATGAACAAGAATTTGCCCGATCGGCGTTTACTGCTTTGGTGGGAGATAATAAAAGCCACAATATCCGAGCAAGCTGCAGCCCATTCGCTACAACAGAGTGTTCCACATGAACTCCTACGTAGTGTATCTTTTGCGTCACGAAAGGGATTATCCAGGGCTGCACCGAAGTGGAACTTGGCCTCAGGCCAAGATATATGAATACTACCCAGAGCTAAAGCTGGAGAATAGCATCCAACACTTTTCAAAAATCAATGACGCTTTCTTCTACCATATTATATGCATGCTGCGACCAAAGTTGACTCATGGCCGCACAATTAAGAATACTGTTTCTGCTGTGGAAAAGTGGGGGGCCTTGTTCACCCAATTTCCCACATTCACCTATCTAAGGGCGGCCAATTTCTTGGGAGAGCCCACCGGAGTTCACAAGATATCTTTGGACCAAAGTGGTTCTATTGGAATTGTCAAGGCAAATTTGGTCACATATCATGAGAAGTGCCAGAAAAGAAAGAAGGGTGGAACTCCTTTCCCCCTCACAGTAGGCCGATACACTTGTTGACCTATCACAAGGCGAAGGAAATGTTTCTTGAGCTAGAATTGCTCAACTTTGAAGCATGATTTCCCGTGAGGCCTACATTCGACCCAGAGGGTGCTTGCGAGGGCTAAGCTTGATCCGATCCATGTCCCTCAAATTGAGGACATTTACATCGACGTCATCCATGAGGTAGAACTCAGAAGAAAGGATCACTCTCGCTTGGCATTAACGGAAATCAGCCATTACGGAGTAGCCATTGTCCCAAAAGGCTTCCAAACCACAGAGGACGAAGTAGACAAAGTGTATAATGACACAGAAGGGGATGATTGGCCCTTCCCGGACATTGACAGAAGCAAGGCTCCTCAGACAATTGAGGAGAGAGTTAAAGAGACTATGCGGAGGACAGAGCGTTGGTGCCGCATGAATGGGTTAATCTACCTCGGTGTAGATTTTACGACTTCTCCTTTAGGTAATGCACCTCCAAGGTCAAAGAAGCAGCTAAAAGGCAAAGCTGCGGAAGGTGAGCCTAGCATCATTCAGGAGGAAGCCCCTGAAAGTCCTCTTCCTTCAGAGCCTGAACAAGTAATAACTCTGGATTCGCCAGAGAAAGAAGCAGCGGAGGATAGTCCTATACGCCCATCCACTCAGGATGTTGGCACTGCTACAACTTCAGAGGTCCCTTCTGTCCCTTTTTCTTCTCTTCCTTCCCCTCCTCGTGTGACTCCTGCGACCACCCCTTTGGTCGCGTCCTCTGCCCCTTCTTCTACCCTTTCCCCTGCCTCTTCGTCCATTTTCTCCTCCCTCGCTGATTTGTCTTCTTCCATTTCTTCTCTCCTCTCCGAGTTCCCTTCCCTTCCTATCTCTTCTACTGTTGCGGTTTCCCTTCCTCCCGTGGGCATGTCTTCGGCTATTCTTTCAATGCCGCCGCCACGTGTCTCCACGTTTTTCCCCTCTTCTACCGTTGCTGCCTCCCCCTCTGTCTCTGGTCCTTCTTCTATAGGACCAGCTTGGATCTCTCAACAGCTGAGCCAACCAAAGAGGAAAGTCCCCATCGCTCCGATGGACTTTTCAGTCATTCCGGCTAAAGGAGCAAAGAAGCACAAGCCGGTTACACGCTTCTCCAAGATTAGCTGCGGTGAGAGGGTTATGGAAATAGCCTACCCGATCCTACAAAGAGAAAGAAGATCATCTCGGCAGATTTCACAGTGACCCAAGTCACAATGGGGACATCCTCAGAAAGTCTCCAGGGGGAAGCTCTTTCCGCAGTTGATGCACTCTGCGAAAAGCTTCGAGAAACAAAGGAAGAAAAGAGGCTACTAAAGGAGCAGAATAAATACCTGCTTCAAGCCCTACAGAAGATGGGAAGTGCACCTCCCACAACTGCCGCCGAGACTCCTGAGCTGCTCAGTCAGGAGAAGATCAATGAATATTCAAAGATCGGCGAGGTGGTATGGCATTTTTCCGCTTGGAGGAGCCAAATCCTTAAGGATAGTGAAAAGGTGATCGCCGAGTATATCAGTTTATACCTGAACATCGAGAAGGCGAATAAGGAACTCCAAACATTAGCAAGTCCAGTGTCAGAAGAGCTCGAAAACGCAAGACTCCAACACGAGGCCTTCCAACAAATGTTCGACTGTTCAGTCGAAGATTTGGTCAAGTTTGGAGTATTCGGTCATCCAAGGACCCTCAACAAGACTATGTCCACTCTGGACTACAGGATAGATCAGCTCGAATTTGTGTTAGAGAAGATAGACAAGGTGAAGGAAGAGGCCCTGGATGCGATGCATCAAATGGAGAAGATTGTTCTATCTATGACTCCAGGGTTGCTCACTCCTTCCCTCACCTTGAGATCAGCTGACGATACTATCCGAATTTTCAAGGAGTTAGCTTCTCAAGGGACAGGGCCAGAAGTCACTTTCGACATCGAATCCATCAACAACCTACTGGCCTGTAGAGACTTCATCGGGTCCCTAATCGAGGCGGGTAAAGACTATTCCAAGGTCCCCGAAAAGCTCATTGATGAGCGGGAAACTTGCGAAGCAATCAGTGAAAGGCACCAGGATCCGTCACAGGATCAATTCGGGCCAATGATCAGCAAGTTCTTGGAATACCGCGCTCAGTTCCAAATAACATCACCTGAGCAGCATCAGAAACAAGCTACCCCTTTTCGGCTGCAGGATGATGATGACGAGTAGCTGTTCTTCTTCTTCTGTTTCTTCTTCTCCCTCTTCTCCGACTTTCTTTTCGCGATATCTCAAGTATGTTGGTACAAACGATGACATCATCCATGTTGCATCATGGGATGATGTCATCCACTCAAAGATGTAAAAGTCAACATGACTTTGGATATTTTGTAAATATCTTGTAAGATATTTTGTGTGTTGTTTTGTTGGCTTTTGTCTTCTCTCCTCCTCATCTTCTATATATACAGGAATACTTGTTGTATTCGGGGGTGAACATTTTTCAGATAGAAATAGAAGTGAGGAGAGAAAGACTTTGAGCTTTCTTGTAACAGATAAAAACAATTAATACAATTATTCAGACTTTGTGCTCAATAACTGTGTTATACATTAAGATCTTTCTTATGTTAGGTCTGCATGTGTTTATTCTGTTGAATTCATATCTACTTTTCCGTCACTTGTTTATCAGTATTGCTTTGTTTATTTATGCAAGTAGGTTTGGCTCTGTTTACTACCAAGCCCAAAGCATAGATCTTCTGACCCTTCCGCTTTGGAACTCATTTCTTTTCTTCCTTCGGATCTGTTCTTTCTCTTCTCCTTCTTTTATTCCTTTCTCTTCGCAGCCTAGAACACTCTACTGGGATGAGATCCCAACCCCCGAAGGCAGAATCTGTGAGACTTGCATAGGTTCCTGCTAGTAGAAGTAGCAATAAACCAGTTTCGCTTTGCTGTCTCAAAGAGGGGCTAAGCCCTGCACACCGTTGCCCGTCATCCAGATCCTGCCCTTGACAGATTTTCGGACCAACACAGTACTACTCGAAGGCGTATCGTCTCATGGATCTTGAGACAAATAAAATATACGAGAGTCGAGATGTGGTTTGTGATGAGTCATCCTTTGACTTAATAGTATCAGCCGGAAGATCCACTTCCAACCACATCTCACCGATTAGTCTCCGAATCAGATGATGAGCCAGAGGAGACTACTCAAAGAAAAGAAATGCTACGGAGAGCTATTTGTTGACCTTGGAGAACTAGAGAATGTGACTCCACATCAATCCACACGGAAATGACACAATTCTTCTCAAAAGCAACCAAGTTCTCGTCTGAAGTGGGTACAAAGCACTATCAAGGAATCACATTTGCAACAACTCCTAGATACATCATCCGGAGTCAAAACAAGGAGTCAAACAAGAAATGAGGTAAACTTTGCAATCATGAGTTCACGATGACTAGCTCGAGCTAGATAATGTTCGTGAAGCACTCAATCAACCTCGGTGGAAGGAAGCCATGGATACGAGAATATGACTCACTCATGAGAAATCGAGACATGGGAACTTGTCGATCTACCTCTGAAAGAAACCCATAGGCTGCAAATGGGTTTTAAGACAAAATACAAGGCGAGATGGATCCATCGACAAACATAAATCACAACTTATAGCAAAAGGATATGCTCAGAAAGAGGGCATCGACTATGAAGAAACCTTTGCACCCAATGCAAAGATGAAGACCATCAGAGTAGTTTGCGCACTTGCATCACAAAAAGGATGGAGACTTTAGTAGATGGATGTCAAGAGTGCTTTCCTAAATGGTGATCTAAAGAAGAAGTATACGTGACCCAACTGAAGGATTTGTTGATGAAGAACAGCCTAAGAAGGTATCGTCTCATCAAATCACTTTACTGGTGAAACAAGCTCCTGGGCATGGTATATCAAGATCAATGATCACCTTTTGCAGCATGCGTTCACCGTAGCTCCTCATATTCGAATTTGTATATAAAGAAGGTAGGTAAAGAAATTGTCATTCTTGTTGTATATGTAGATGATCTTGTGATCACTGACAGTTCAGAAGATCAGGTTGATATTGTAAAGAATGATCTCAAAAGAACCTTCGACATGGAAGATTTGGGGCTACTACATTATTGTCTTGGCTTGGAGATATGGCAAAAGGAGCATCACATTTTTCTCTCCCAGACAAAGTACGCCAAGACACTCCTGGAAAAGTACGAGAATGTTTGATTTGTAAACCTATATCCACTCCCACGGAAAAGGCTTGCAACTTTTAAGATTCTAGGACTCACCTCAAGTAGATGCTACTCTCTACGGGAAATTTGTTGGAGGACTCATCTATTTGACATATACTGCAGACTAGATCTCTGCTATCTTTGTCGGCCTATCTTTCCAGTTCATGCAAGAGCCGAAGAAATGTCATTGGAATGCAACAAAGCATGTTTTGAGATATGTCCGAGGAACAACTGATTATGGTCTAGAATATAGGAAGAATGATCAATTCTTCTTACAGGGATACGTCGACTTGGACCACGCCGGATCTGTTGATGACAGGAAGTCAACTACAGGATACATATTTCATCTCGGATCTGGACCTATCTTGTGGATAAGCAAAAAGTAGAATGTTGTTTCTATCTCATCCACAAAGGTAGAATATCGTGCCGCACATGAGGAGCTGTGTGTGAAGTGATATGGTTACGTCGCATTTTGGATGACCTAGGAATTCCTAAAAATAGTCACCTATTCTCTATTGCGACAATCAGAGTGTGTTGAAGCTTGTGTAGAATCTAGTCTTTCATGAATGAACAAAGCATATAGAAATTGACTGCCATTTCATTCGAGAGCACATCTTGAACCATCAAATTCAGCTCCAGTACTATCCTACAGAAGCACAAGTTGCCGACATTCTCACTAAATCTCTTGGAAAAGTGAAATTTGAATTTTTCAGGGGTCACATTTGCAAGAATAATGTAATAAGGGGGAATGTTAACATACATTGCATAGTTCATATTTTAGGATTGTTTGTTCTATTTTATCCCTTTATTATCTCTTCCTTGGTGTATTCCATTATTCTCTCACCTTCTTCCAAATCTTCCTCCTTTAGTTTAGGGGAATATAGTTGATTATTTCTCCTATATAATGTACGTGCTTCTTCATAATAAAATCAAGGTATGTAGAGTATTTCACTCCACATTCTTCTCTCCTATCTACCTCCTTCATGTATAGTGTGGTATCCTTTTAAGGGTTAGTGTTTCCTAGGAGTCTAACATCAGTACTAACTTAGTCGCAGGTTACTTCGTTTACTTATTGCCTAGCCCATTTTTTAAAGATTTTTTTTTTCTATTTTTCATTCATGGCGGCGATGGTTTTCTAAGAAAATTTTATAACAAAATTATATATACTTCGCAGAAGATTGCTCTACAAAATGTTTTTTAAAGTGTCTATCTATGAATAGTTTTAAAATCAGAAAATCGAATAGCCTCGTAGCAGTTTTAAAATGTCTATCTATGAATACAATTGCATAGACAAATTTTTATCTCTCTTTTCTAGTATACACACAGTGTGCATATCACAATCCAAAATACCACACATAATTTTATATCATAATCCAAAATACCACACCCATTGTGTAGCTTGCTATTTGATACTATAAGTATATCACAGTGTGTATATTGCTTGTGTATTTTTATCTCTTATGTGGTATACACACAATGTATATTGCAATACTATAAGTAAGTGTCTATCGATAGAACATAATAATAATAATAATAATAATAAATGTCTATCTTGAACAACTTTAAAATCTAAAATTCGCATAGCACCTAAATGTTTTTAAAGATATAATGCTTCTCCCCAATTCCGTGCAGTTCACCTTCTTGCCAATTTTGCCATAGACCGAATAAAGTTGTAGAGTTTGTGGTTTTGGCACAAGTAAGATCTGCATTAAATGTTGTCAACTTTCAACATCCTTTCCTAGTCCCAACATTTGTCAGCTCGTATCTGCCTTTGGATCAGCCTCGTGAATGAAGTATCGTGATTGTTTCACAAAAAAAGGTGACTAGGCTGAAAAACTGGACGCCACAAAGGAAGATGCAGGTCCGCACACAGCTATGCATATATGTCATCGATATGACATTTTATGGTCATTAGTGTGGGGTTCATGTGATCTTGTTGCTAGGATAGCCGACTTCAAATCAAACTACTACAAGTCTACCATATGCCTCAAAGCAAAATATATTCATTAAAAAAACTAGACAAATTAGAAACATGTGTGATGTGATATATTTGGTGTAGTATTAGTGAAAGAATAGATGCATGTACCTAGAAAATATTTAAAAAAAGGTAGACCTTGACTTAACCATAGTTGTGAGTCAATATGATTGATATATTCTACCCGACCACACTAAGTGTACGTTTAAGTGTTTCATGACTGGCCTTTTCCATGAAATTTTCGGGATGATAGGAAAGATTGGCTTTTTCATCATCGCACTCGTATTCCATTTCATATTAATTCCTTGGAAGTCGAGTTTGAAAAGTTTAACTCTTTTTTTATTCGAGATGCAACTTGTGGTGGTAATTACGTTGGGTGGTCAAGATGCAAAGTTAAGTCGTCGTCCATTTTATGAGATAGAGGACAGTTGTTTGATTTTAGATCCAACGCTACTATATTTTTCATCCTTAATAGAGACGTCGTATCAAAAACACGGGGTCCTCCACCTTGTTTCCTTCACGGGTTCCTCCTACTTTGATAACACGCTAATCTTTGCTATCACCCCCACAAATCTTGTGGAAAAATCCAAAGACGAGGAAACACTCAACGTCCATTTCACTCTCTTATCTCTTATACTTGAAGTCTTCCATACATAATAGCTCCATTCCATCTAACAACCTATATTTTCTCTACGGCCTACGATGTTTCAAATACCTTTTCACAAGGGTTTTAATTCCATGAGCAGACTAATAGATTCATCGAACCTATGTTCCTTCCTCCAAGTGATTTTGTTGTGATCGGACAAGAATCGGTCTCTCAGGAAACTACCAAGAAAATTTGTAAATGATGATATTGTTCACTTAGGACCCGATCTACGTAGGTCCGTAGATCTTGGGACCTGATCTTTGCTATCACCCCACAAATCTTGTTGAAAAATCCAGCACAGGAAACACTCAACGTCCATTTCACTCTCTTATCTCTTATACTTGAAGTCTTCCATACATAATAGCTCCATTCCATCCTTGATTGGACAAGAATAACTAGTCTCAAGGAAACTACCAAGAAAAGCAGTAAACAATGATATTGTTGACTACTAAGGAGCCTGCAAATAATGATATTGTTCACTTGGGGATCCCCTAGTAGGTTGTAGGTAACACACAATGACATTGTTCACTGCATAGCTATAAGTAATTTATAGGAACATATCTTCTTTGTTGAATGCATAGTTGATAAGTAATGTAATTTATATAGGCTCAAAGTACTACTAATCAGCTGATTCCATAAATTATTGATATTTTCATACCCCTTCCCTATATTACTTCAAAACGCTTGTATTCTTGATTTAATACATATTATTCCTTCTTTTTATCCATTCATAAACCTCAATGATCTAAAAAGGCCTAGTAGGTAATGTTGTATTTTCCTTGATTATTCTTACTCCATTGCATAGTAATTTTCACTAGATTTGTTGCCTTATGGGTTTGATGTTCCAAAATTTTAATCTTTATAGGTTTAATTTAAGTTCTTTATATAATTTTTAGAAATAGATGTTTACATTATCTACACAATCATTCTTTCTTATAATACAATAAGATCAACTTAGGCATAGTGACAACATTAGTGGGAATAGGATCCTCAACGACATCTATAACCTCCTCAAATAAAGGATCCTCAAGATGAGATAAAGAAGAAGAAGTAGGCATGGAAGAAGATGAAGAATCATGAGGTGGGAAGTGCTCATCAAATTGAACATGTGTTCAAAAAAGAACCTCATGAGTATCAAGATCTAAAATTTGATAAGCTCTCATGTCCTCACAATACCCTACCAAGATTAAGGTTTTGCTCTTCTTTTCCAAGGCTTTCCTTTTCTTCTTTCACACAAAGGCCCAAACATGGCTTCCAAAGACTCGAAAAAATGAGACTTCTGGCTTAGTGTTGACCAAGCTTCCTCTGGAATCAAATGCTCAAGTGTTTTGTGTGGTGTGTGATTATGAATGTATTTAGCACAATTAACTGCTTCTGCGTAGTAGATAGGAGGTAAATCTCTAGAATGCATCATACAATTATCCATTTCCTTCAAAGTTCTATCCTTTCATTCTGGAAAGTCATTTTTTTGTGGAGTATGAGGAACAAAATGTTGGTGAATAATTCTTGAGTTGCCAAAAATTTAGAAAAACTCATTACTACAGTACTCCCCCCCATTATCAGTGTGAAGGTTTTTTATGCAATTAGAAGATTGTTTCTCGACCAAGCCTTACAGACTTTGAAGTGTGACAAAACATCACTTTTGTAATTGAGAAAATAAACCCAAGTACGCCTTGAGAAATTATTAATAAAGGTAAGTGCATACTTAGCTCCATTGAAAGAGGGGCTAGGAAAAACCATCAAGTCACTATGCACAAGCTCAAGTGGTGAAGAAGCTCTCTTTGAAAAATTCTTAGGAAATAGATCTTGGTATTGTTTCCCTAATGTATAGCCATGAAAAAATCCCTCAAGACAAGAAACTCTAGGAAGACCATCAACCATACCATGAGTTCTCAAATCCTTCAAATATTTGTAATTGAGATGTCCAAATCTTTCATGCCAAAGCTTACTCTCTGAATCTGCATGAGAAACCAATCATGTCCCTATAGAGGAAGTGTCATCAAAACCCTTAAAGTGATATAGTCTAGAAATATGATCAACAATACCTTGAGCAACAAGTGAATGAGGCTCCAACAAAGTTCGTACTTCTGCTCCATGTGGTGTAAAAGTCATTATTTTTCCTTGACCAGAATGACATATTTGATATACAGAAAGCAAATTTTTGGTGATGTTAGGAACATACAATGCTTCTTGGATACTACCACCATCAAGCTGTATATCACCTTTTCCCTCAACTGAAAAAAGGAAGAATCTCAACCTCAATTTTGGAAGTAGAACTCAAACCTAGAGAAACAAAAGAATCCTTGGAAGAAGTCACGTAATGAGAAGCACCAAAATCTATAACCCAATAGTCTGTAAGTGGTGATTGAGATCTCCCGACAACATTAAGTGCTTTGCCATGCTGATTAGAAGGAGGTGGAGTGGAGATAGAAATTTTGTGTTTCTTGACTGCATCCTCTAAGGATTACATTCACGTGTAACACCTATGTTCTTTATGACCACTACCTCCACAAAAAAAGCATGAAAGGCTAGACTTATTATTAGATTTAGAAGTCTCCTTGGGTTTAGAGTTGTTTTATTTGGGTTTAGGACCACTTTGAGATGGAGAAGGGGTGGATTTAGTTTTATTTTTTGGTTTTCCCTTACACTTAGGATTAGATGTACTGATGCCTTTTGAGAGGTGGAAGACTCAAGGTTGACAATTTGGATTCTTCCTAGTAATTCCTTCACAAAAATTTTCTAATTTGGGCATTTTGAATGTGTCCCCTAAGGCATCCATGCTAGAGAAAAGGTAGAAGAAAAAATTTGGAATGGTCATCTCAATTTGGATAGAATCAAGTAAACACACTCTTCGTCTTTCTTGTCTCTTCCACTCCCCTTCAACTATGTCAGCAAATGCTTGAACTTGTTAAGATAGTCTATAATTGTTGGAAAATCTTGAGGATTAAGAGAGGTGATCTCAATTTCAAGTTACATGGCTCTCATATGATCCACCTTACCAAATAAATACTCTAATTTCTCCCATATTTTGAAAGGAGAGTCACATTTTTCAAATGAAACAATACTATCACTTAAATAAGTTCCTATCAAACTCATACACTCATTGAACTTGCACTAGTACTGAAATTTTTTATATTCTCTAGTGAAAATTGGTTGTTCTGAAGAAGTTAAAGCCCATAATCCTTTCCGCTTAATTATTGTTTCCATTCTTGGTTTACATGTGTGGTAATTATGTGTTGTTAATGCCTCAACATGATCTAATGTGGAAATAAATAGAGACACCATTCTCAAAAATTCACCAAAAGAAATGCAAGAACCAAGCAAAGCAAAGTGAAGACCCCCAAGTAATACAACAAGAGCCTCCCAAAATTTGGCACTTTATAATGAGTGTGTGTTACAATATGGAACTTTATAATTATAGTGTGATTCTCAAAATAAATATTTCCAATGGAAAGAGCATGAAAAACAAGCACTTTTGCAAAAATGACACTCAAATCCGAGTTACCAATCAAAAGATACAAACTTTTCAATATTATGCTCTACTATTTATTTTAGTTGCCACTAAACATAATAAAATTTCCTTCACCACACAAATAAAATGAAAGGGGGTTGGAGGTAATCACCTACTCGTAGGAATCACAAGCTTTAAGCCCTCGTACGACCATACCATATTACCAAGGGCTAAGGATTTCAATGGGTGTTTTCTGCATGCCAAACGAGAATGCTGTAACACAGAAAAAACACAGTTCGGATCTCGAAAAACTTGAAAAAACCCAGAAATTGATTTTCTAGGTTTTTCTCTGATTGACGTGGATTCCAAGACTTCCTAGAATATTTAGAGTTCAGGCATTAAGGAATTTTTAGAGTTCTTTAATATTTAGTCAGCTCATTTAATGATTAAAACCTATCTTACAACAAAAAAGTGATAGGTTGCTAGAAATTGTTGACCACATTAAAGAAGACATTTACATTTAATACCGAATCAGTATTATTTACATAGAAATTTGTTGACCTTGCTTTTACCATCTTAATTGGACACTCCTCCTAACCGTGATAGAGTTCCAAGTCATTGATTTACCTTGTGATTACTATCATCAAAACGTTTTCAAAAGAGAATTTTTTTCTTGTATATTATAGCCAAGTGCATATTTATAAACCAAAAAAAAAAAAAACCAAAATCAAACTAATAAATACATGTACCCATGCAAACATCAACTGATTAGCACAATCAACATCAATATTTTTCATGGCCTAGACTTGCACTATAAAAAAACAACTTCTAGTAATAAACCAAATGCTAAATGTCCTACCCTTAATTCAAGCTAAATGGCACGACTTTGAACCTTTGGTGTGAGAGATTTTTTACCATTATAAGATTACTACAAACAAATCAAATGTCATGTTTATTTTGGCACATTAGTAAATAAAATTGTATGTTATGAAATTAAACTTAAACCAACTACCCTGCTAGTGTAATTATTTTTATTTTAATATAAATCAAAGGGTAGTTTGAATAGTAAAATTAAACCAACTGCCCTAGCATGTTTATGATTAATATATTTTTTGTTTTTTTGTTTTTTAAATTAATTATTTTTTTAGGTTTATAGTTATAACATCTTCAATTGTTTTGAATATCAAAAAAATGAAAATAAAATAAAGTTACTTGAGATTGTGTTACGAGTATGGATAAAGGAGACTTGAAATCTTTCATAATTATTAACATTCATGATATTTGTTCAAGAATAGTACTAGTTCTAGATAGTATCTTGTATGTTTTCTTCTTTACCCCGACCACATTACACATGTTAATGGAGTGTTAAGAAACTTTATATTCCAATTAATATTAATATTTGTCATTTTTTAATATTTTGTGTTTTTTATTTTTTTAATTAATCATTCTTAATAAGATGGATCTAGGAAATTTATTAATATATTGCTTATTTGACATTGTCACGGGGCTAGCTATGCAGCGGATTTCACTAGCCAATGTGCGGCACTGAGACACTACTTTTTTCGCTCGCCTTAGAGGATCAAGCTACTCCAGCAGTCCCAGACTATGCCTTCATCCATCTTCATCCACCACCCATTCCCAATCGCATCTCCAACTATGCACAAGTGAACCCTTCCAACACCTTTCACAGCTGCCCATACAACTGCTCCAGAAGACCACTCGCCGAATGCCACGGCTGCCCATACAACCGTCGGGAGCTCTTAATATGCCTTCTTAGTTCACCTGAGGGAATGCACAACTCATGCCTCCACGACTCATCATTGACCAACTTTCAACGCGCTTGATGGGGCTCGGTGTCGAACACCCAATTGTTCTGCACAATGCCGCTAAGGAACATAACATGCACCTTTCTGTCATCCAACCATGAGTCTCAGCTTGAGTTGCCGCGCCGATCACCCTATGCATGTACCACGGTGGGGGAAGTCCTCCTCGTGAGTCCTTCCCGGGTGTGAGCCTCTACTCACCCCGACTGTTGATCGCGCTTCTGTCACCCAAGTCCACAACACAAAGATCCTCATGGGGAGCACTACAAGCTCTCACCATCTTTGTAGACCGCATCACATGGGTGAGGTACTCTTCTTCTTCCTCGGCTCGATCCAACCTCTCGATCTCACCCCGATTTCAAGGCCACCGACATCGGCGTGCCTACTCTTTGAGACACCCACCGTCTGCGCCTGCACCGCATTGACTCCTACTCAAGTCTTCTGCCTTAGTTGTCAGCTCACCACACTGCAACCGTATCCATGATGTCCTTGACTCAGCCCACCATGTCGCGCATCACCATGTGAACCATCCTCTGTCCACTTCCATGAGTCTCAACCACTGCTTCGCACCCACTCGCATCCACTTTTCCACCTGCGCGCTCCGATACATCTATGTGAGCACTTAACTCATCTGCGTTGTTTTAACCTCTACAAGGTTGAGGAGCTCACCACACTTGGCTCACTCGTGTTCGAGTTACTTCTCCTCCGTTTTGACCTCCGGATCCCAGTCTCACTCCATCACGCCTCTTGGCTATTTCCCACATGAACTCTGCTTCTAAGGACGTTGCCACCTCAAAGGTCTCCCCAAGTCCACTGTCACTTAACACTGGAGTCCCACTGCTGATCCACGATGCACATCTCTGCATGGACATACTCGCAAGGGTAGAGTATATCTCCAAGGTCTCTGAACACCCCATCCTCTGAATGTCCAAGTGCACCAAGTGTTCCACGCTCCACTTGGTGGGGTTGTGAGTTCACCACGTTGGTCTTATTGTCTGCCATGCTCATCTGGCTCATTAGGCTTGCGCTGCACTCTCAACGCAAGGCCTCTATCATGCAAGGTCTTCATGCTTCAAACCAACTCACTCTGCCACTACATTGCCCTCATGAGTTTCCCAACTCGCTCCATACATTGGGTAAGTTCTTCGCTCCAAGACACCCTGCACTGTTCCTAAGTGCAACCAACTTTGCTCACCAACCCGCCTCGGCTAAACCTTGATTCTGAGACATCCTTGGGCTCACAACATGGTCCTTTCAATCCCCATGCACAACTCTTTCTCACTACATAGCCCTCAAGAGTTGCATTGGTGCGCCACCGGGAACTTCCCGGGAGGTCACCCATTTTCAGCCTACGCGCTTAACTCACCCAACTCGCCCAGATCTTCTGTAGGCCAATGCATGTGAGGTCGTCAACCCCAACCCATGCGAGGCCAACCATTTTCCTCGGCCGGGAGTCCCTCTGGCTCCCTGGATAGCGCCTCGTGCACTACCCTGCTCGGATGGGGTCTGCCCATCCTGGGGGAGGCGGTCGCTCTATGAGCATGGAGACGCACCCCCTTATATTCTCCCCCACTTAAAGTGGCGATGCCCATGGCGCCGATGCTAGACTTCGCAAGTCTGTGCAAAGGATGCCAAGTGTTCGCAACACTGGGACAAAATGTAAATGCACTACTCACATGCAAATACACAAGGAACACTTCGGTCACGCTGACATAACACAACTCAGTCTCTTCAACATCTCATTGTGCTAACTCCCTGTGCTCGAGACAAAAAGTGCCAAATCACTCAACACTTCTGTCACTGTAGCTCCCTTCCACTGAACTACACTTCACCAAACATCCAACACAATGCTTGATGGGATACCCCTTCTGCAATTCCTACAACCTCTTAGGAATTCTGCATGATGTACAAGCTGCCCTGCCAAGCTCTGAGCCCTTCTTGCACAACAATCACTGCATAACTGGAGAACCGCCAACCTCCATGCTGATTGATGAACCACTGCAAGGTTTCACTGCACTGGAACTGGTCACACCATGCTTCCACACGCAACATGAAATTCTCCACCTGATCTGGGGGCCTACAACACCACAACTTCACCACAATGCTGCCCTTGTTCAGCACTTCTACCAACACCATACCACCACTGTGCCTCTGATGTTGATCTTCTGGAAAACTCTTCACCAGGAATACCTCATTTCACTGCAACCTGACTGATCTACTCACCACCGCTTTCAACCAACCAGCACTTCCGAAAATGCAACGCTTGCTTTACTCCGGAAACGTAGCCACTGCCACTGTTGCCAACCTGAAATTCCGAGGTTTCACAAAATCACCACTGTGATTCTGCCAAGGGAGAGCCACTTTTTCCACTTCATGGCTCGAGTATCAACTTGATATCACATCACAAACACTGCATTTCAGCCATCCACAATGTACAAGTTCTGTCAACAACTTCTGGGGAGTCGCGCTACTCAGTGCTTGCGCACCTACCGAGTTTTCAAGTTACTCTGCCTCTGCACCTGAACTCTACCAAGTGTTATCCCTTCACTCTTCGCTGCTCGGAGTTAGTTCTGCACCAGCCTTCACATGAACTGTCCACCTCAGTGACGTTACCCAGCCCACACTGTATGCATCCCTGCCGCCTCCTCTACATCTGAGTTCTGATCAACACTAGCCTTCTTCTCCCACAAAGTCTCTAGCAACCTGCACTGGCTTACTTGCATTGCACAAGTGCCAACTCTTGACACCTGCATGGGTCTACAATACCCTTATCACCGAACGCCATGCCGACCACGTCGCAACTACATGACTCCTTCCTCATCAACCCACTGGTCTACCATTGAGAAAGTTCACTGACTTCATTCATTCCACTATGACATCAATAAGGCTCAACTTAGCCCTGATACTCCGCTGGATCACTCTGATCTGACACTGCCCTCTAGCCCACACCAGTCTTCTTCTTACATGGAACATAACTGCTCCTCTTGATCCAGTTGTGTTGGTGTCCCACCTTCCGATCGCCAACACCGTTGATTGCCAATCTTCACAAGACTCAACTCCTGATCCAATTCGTCCAACAACCAACTCCCGCAAACATGCACGACTCTGCTCAGCCACACATTACGTTGGGCACTTCAATCTGACGCTGCTTCACAAGCACACACCAGTCTACTTCTGCTCCGCCCAACCGCGTTGGTGTCCCGCCCATCCGATCACCAATGATGTTGATTGCATTGGCTCCCTAGTCTGCCAACTTGTTCTTCAATCAACATCCCACACGCCTGAAGTTGAGAGCTCTTTCGCCAACTACTCGCGTTGGTTTACACTCTGTTCCCAACTCCAACACCGATGCTCATTGCGCTCTACGTACCAGAGAGAGCATCACCTCAAATGCTTCAATATCAGCTGTCACGCTGAGTATCAAAGAGAGCAATACACATCCAAAAGCTCTGATACCAGCTGTCACGGGGCTAGCTACGCATGGATTTCACTAGCCAACGTGTGGCACTGAGACACTACTTTTTTCGCTCGCCTTAGAGGATCAAGCTACTCCAGCAGTCCCAGACTACGCCTTCATCCATCTTCATCCACCACCCATTCCCAACCGCATCTCCAACTATGCACAAGTGAACCCTTCCAACACCTTTCACAGCTGCCCATACAACTGCTCCAGAAGACCACTCGCCGAATGCCACGGCTGCCCATACAACCACTGGGAGCTCTTAATATGCCTTCTTAGTTCACCTGAGGGAATGCACAACTCATGCCTCCATGACTCATCATTAACCCAGCTCTCCAGCGTACGCTCGGGCCGGCTCACTGTCGAACACCCAACTGTTCTGCACAATGCCGCTAAGGAACATCACATGCACCTTTCTATCATCCATCCATGAGTCTGCCTGAGTTGCCGCGCCGGTCACCTATGCGTGCACCAGCGGGGGAAGTCCTCCTCGTGAGTCCTTCCCGGGTGTGAGCCTCTACTCACCCCGACCTGTTGACTGCTCTGTCACCCAAGTCCACAACACCAAAGATCCCTGCGGGGAGCACTACAAGCTCGCCATCTTTGTAGACCGCATCACATGCGGGTGAGGTACTCTTCTTCCCTCGGCTCGATCCAACCTCTGATCTCGCCCCGATGCCATGGCCACTGACATCGGCGTGCCTACTCTTTGAGACACCCGTCTGCGTCTAGACCGCATTGACTCCTACTCAAGTCTTCTGCCTTAGTTGTCAGCTCACCACACTGCAACCGTATCCATGATGTCCTTGACTCAGCCCACCATGTCACGCATCACCATGTGAACCATCCTCTGTCCACTTCCATGAGTCTCAGCCACTGCTTCTGCACCCACTCTGCATCCACGCTTCCGCTGCGCCTCCGATACATCTATGTGAGCACTCAACTCATCTGCGTTGTTTTAACCTCTACAAGGTTGAGGAGCTCACCACACTTGGCTCGCTCGTGTCCGAGTTACTTCTCCTCCGTTTCGACCTCCGGATCCCAGTCTCACTCCATCACGCCTCTTGGCTATTTCCCACATGAACTCTGCTTCTAAGGACGTTGCCACCTCAAAGGTCTCCCCAAGTCCACTGTCACTTAACACTGGAGTCCCACTGCTGATCCACGATGCACATCTCTGCATGGACATACTCCGCAAGGGTAGAGTATATCTCCAAGGTCTCCTGAACACCCCATCCTCTGAATGTCCAAGTGCACCAAGTGTTCCACGCTCCACTTGGTGGGGTTGTGAGTTCACCACGTTGGTCTTATTGTCTGCCATGCTCATCTGGCTCATTAGGCTTGCATTGCACTCTCAACGCAAGGCCTCTATCATGCAAGGTCTTCATGCTTCAAACCAACTTGCTCTGCCACTGCATTGCCCTCATGAGTTTCCCAACTCGCTCCGCATACATTGGGTAAGTTCTTCACTCCAAGACACCCTGCACTGTTCCTAAGTGCAACCAACTTTGCTCACCAACCCGCCTCGGCTAAACCTTGATTCTGAGACATCCTTGGGCTCACAAAGCATGGTCCCTTTAATCCCCCATGCACAACTCTTTCTCACTACATAGCCCTCAAGAGTTGCATTGGTGTGCGCCACCGGGAACTTCCGGGAGGTCACCCATTTTCAGCCTGCGCGCTTAACTCGCCCAACTCGCCCAAATCTTCTGTAGGCCAACGCATGTGAGGTCATCAACCCCAACACATGTGAGGTCGTCAACCCCAACCCATGCGAGGCCAACCGTTTGCCTCAACCAGAGTCCCTCTGGCTCCCTGGATAGCGCCTCGTGCACTACCCTGCTCGGATGGGGTCTACCCATCCTGGGGGAGGCGGTCGCTCTATGAGCATGGAGACGCACCCCCCTTATAGATATATCTGAAAATTTGAGGAATTTTGTGATCATGATACCAACCCATATTTAAAATTGATAATCATTTACACATGATTATCTCTTTAACAACAAATAATTAATAATTTTATACCTTTGTCTATAAATTCCTTATTTAAGATGAGAAAAGAAGTCCAAAAACTTAGACATGATGAGTATTAGAAAACTTATACTCCAAGCAAACCAATAAAAACTAGAATCGAATGCTCGTGCCACATTAGATATGCTTAGTGGATCTAAAAAGTTGCACATTTTAGGTGTTGAAGGTTTCACGTTACAATCTTCCTCTAGCGACAAGTATTCAGCAGGTAGTATGCTGCACTGTATTAAAGAAGCAATAGATACCAGGACATACTAGTCTACAGTCTGTATGAGACACATTATTTCAACTACATCATAATAATTGAAGCCGAGAAAGGCTTAACAAACGAAATCTACAAAAATAAATCTCTTGTAAAATTAGCTATGCTTAGCAAATCTGAAATGTTGCACGCTTCACCAGAGTAGGAATTCCAGTCCTCTTTGTCGAAGCTTTTAATGAGTCATTATTCTGAGCTTCCGCCGTTTTCTCGCTCCGAGTTAACATCCATCCCACTTTTTCAGTGACGCCCTTCAAATTTCCAGCGACGTATGCAGCTTTCCAAATGTGTTCTTCCTCCGCAGTGGTTGCCCATTTTTCAGTCTCTTCCATTATTACGTCCACTGCCTTGGTTGTGCATGACTCTATCACATCCGCCAACATCCTCACCAGTTCATCAATGATTCCCTCTACCTTGTTGAACTCTTCAAGATCCATACTCACACATATCCTCCATAAACTGTACCCTGCTACTACCTCATTCCAACTTCTTCTGCGGTATGTTTCGGCTATGTTTTTGCCTTTCTCGGCAATTTTTTCTACAGCTGCTCTTGCGGATTCTAAGGACTTGTCAAGTGAAGTGCCCATTCCGAGATGGTAATGGAGCAATTCGCCTCTCTTCGCCAGATCTTGAAGTAGATTGTCAGCAGCCTTTCCTAGGGCTGCTTCTCTGTCAAAATTCTCAACAAGATCCATGATACTCCATGCTTGAGAGCAAGCTTTAATAGCTGCATCAACGGTATGAATGGTGTCATTCACATCGTGGGCAAATGAAGAGAGTTCAATTATGACAGTAATTATTGAGACTGCTGTCATCTTACAAAAGGTTTTGCAGATGTCTAATTCACTTTCCATTTCCAATCTGATTGGAACACGATTTCGACGATCGACGCCTCTGTGGCTTCTTCCAGCTTGATTAGAAGACTTATTCTTGAGCAAAGCTATCAATTCACCAAATGTTTTGCCCTCATCTTCGCCGCTCTTCATCTGCCTCTGTATGCCCTCAATCGATTTTCTGTTGGCTACCCAAAGACAAGCAGCATTTTCACCACGCATGGTAATGAATGCTTTTGAATATTTATCAAAACAAGAGCTTTTCCCCAATTGAATTTCAGGTTGTCCTTTTCCTCCATAAGAATTTCGAAATTCTTCCGACTCAGAACCCATTAGAAGCTTACGGAAATACATGTTAGAGAGCAATACCTGGGATAATAACCAACATCCTTTGCTGAAAAGAACCAAAAACATCTGCAGCCACAGAAGCAGAGGAACCAACTTATGCAATCTCATTTTTTGGTACAACTTCAGACTCAACTTCTTGATATAGCTGTCGCCGATTTCCCTGTGGATTTTGTAGCCATCTTTCAACTGAAGCAAATACCTTTTCCAGAAGTCCTCAATTTCAAAATATTTTATAATGTTCGACCAGCGCCCTTCCAGATTTTTTGGGCAATATACTACTGCTGTGATCCACCTCCAATAAATGACAGCTGATCCTCCTATAATGAGTACCCAATGAAGAACTAAAGGAATTGTCACTGTGAAGTCAGTCTGTACTGTTTCAATGACCAAAATTGCATTACAAACTGTAATGACAAGTGCAACTGATGAGGAGAGAATGGATCTGGCAACTACGTATTGAGGATTGGAAGTGCGAACCACAATCCATGACTTGATTACCTGCTCTTGTACCCTTTTCCATAAGGCCTGAGAGGAAGAATGGGCAATGGGATTTAAATTCACAGCTCTGGATGTAGAAAGAATGAGGGGTATTTTATGGGATACAGTTTGATGAATACTGATGCCAGCCAATGCAGCACAACATAGGAGGAGGAGTAGAATTACAATTGATACTAATAGGGCGATTGTGAAAATCCATAACTTTAGGATTACATGTTTGGAAATTAGGATTAGGAGGAGGAGGAGAATTACAATTGATACTAATAGGGCGATTGTGAAAAATACCATGTTGAAATTATGTCAAACAATTAATGGTAAATTTATCTCTTATTCATCTATTTTTCTTACCCGGAATTATGCTGTTGAACTAATTTCTGTATCTCCCTGGCCTTGCTCCTCTGCAACTTGGTGGTTGACACTTCATGTGTTCAGCTGCATGTTGTGGCTGCCTTCATTTCATCCATGCACATTGCAAACAGTTTATTGAACTGCAAACTTCAGTCTCCCATCACCATGTCTAGCTTCTGGCTTCTCTTCACCCATTCACCAAAAGTTTGAACTGCAGTCTGGTTTATACTGCTTCAAAATCCATCTTAATGCTGGCCGCGCCGCTGGACATTGAATATGGTCGAGACTTTAATTACAGACTAGTGACTACAGTTGGTCAGGTAAATTAATTATAGCCGCTGGACATTGAGACTTTAATTACAGTAGGGGCCGGGGCCTGGGAATAGGGATGTATGTGTAATTTTGTAAGTTTGTAAAACAGTAACAGTATCCTATTCCTCGGACGATTCAGACGGTCTGTCTCACAGTTCACTAATAGTATTTGATGGATGATAGATATTGGCATATTGCCCAAGTGTTAAGCCACTAAGTGTTTGTATTAAAATGTTTCACGAACATTGAGTCGAATGAGCTCACTAATACACTATCCTGTGGCAGCGTGGTTGTGCGGCTGTGCCTGTTGGCTGTAGCCTGTTACCCGTATAATGTATTGCCCTATAGCCTATCGCCGAATCACTATAGCCTATTACTAATTAGTATCCTGTACCCTGTAGGGTAGCCGAAGGTCGCTGACTCGCTCACCGCTGTAATTGTATTCATAAATTCATTGACAATGTGCCCTGGCACCTGCCACTGCCAACTCGGGGCTCGAGAGTCCGAGACAACTAAGATGGGACAGGGTGAGTCCGGCTCCGGCAATTTGGCAAATTTAACCCCTGCTCCGGCATCCGCGTCTACCACTACCTGTCTATTAAAAAAATTTAAACGGTTGGTTTTAAGAAGTGCACGTCAAAATGACACTTTTCCAAAACATCTGCCCATTCCCTATTACGGGGTAAAAATTAAGTTGGCCGTTTTTTTACGGTTAAAACATAAAAACGCCTAAACAAAGGCCAAATTTAACCCTCGCTAGAAATTCTCTCTTCCGGAAGAGTGGAGGACTAAAGAGGGGAAGGTTGGACACTTTTAATGCCGAAGGAAACAATTGTCGATCCACAAGAATCGAGATGGCCCACTGTAACGCATATTCGCAGTGTCGTGGAAGGTCAGAAGTGAATCCACCAAGGTACTGCCAATCCCCCGATCTCCCGTGGTTGAGGTCGACACGAACCTTTGACCGATGCACAACTATGACTTTAAGCTTGAATTGCTCGAAAGCAGGCCTGGAATTTCAAATTATCTGTCCCTGTCAAATCAAAATTCACTGACGGCTTAGCTCTTTCAGGTGGCTATAAATCCTAGTAATTTTTATAGATATATCTATAATCTATTCACATAAATATAGATAGGTATTATGTTTTTATACAAATGACTTTAAAAATTACGGTTTTCAATATTTGCAGCCTGTCATTGTCTACGGTTTTAAAAAAGTTTCACCTGTAATTTACGGTTAAAATCACAAAAAACGGCCTACTGACTGTTAATTTCTGTGCCTACTCGGAAGTGCGTCTTTCTTGTTCTAGAATGCTCCTTCCAATTGGGACATTTAAATTCTGACAATACCCAAATCTAGCAAATTTTATTTTCATCATCTTCAAAGGCGTTAGGGTGTATAGTTCAAGATTAACAATAATAATACATTAAAGTGGGTTAATTCATCCCAAATTCATTCATCCCAAAATATTGGATAGGAAATTGATGTTTGAACTTCCATAACATGGTATTGGTATTAGTTTAGAAAGTTGATAATGAAGTGGTACGTAAGATATCTACATACTATTAAATAAGAAATATTTTCCGCATGTTAGAAATATGAAATGGAAAAGATTAAAAAAGTTAAATATGGAAACTGTATTAATGTTGGCATTGCCTTTTTCAAAGCAGCCATTCTTCTCCACGAGAGGGAAGACGATCATGGTAGCCTTTCCATGATTTACAAAGGGATAATCATTTCCAACGTACATAGAACCATAACACTTTTAGATATACTAACTTTGACTGGGTGGTTTATTTTATATTTTTGTTGTAATTTATGAGATGACAAATTTGGAAAGATATTTTGATATATATCTAGAAGACGTGATTAAAATATTTTCAATATACAAGAGAAAACAAGGAGAGAATTTTTGGGGGTGGTGCAAGGATATAATGAAATAAGTACTAAATAACATGAGTCAACTTAATCAGAAGCAAGTATAAGCTTAAGAATAACATTATACAATATCTATTTTAAGCCATGTGGAGGGGTTGCTCAATCAATGCCATTAACTTGTTTGTTAGTTCTAGGTTGCTGATAACCAACCCTTAGACAACTGAAATAAAGTTTTTTTGAGAAAATATGGGGAAAATATGCTTTGCTATTTTTTAATTTTTTAATATATGGTGTCAATGTTTTCAATTCAACAATATTTAATTTGCTAGACAAGATTGTTGAAGATGTGGAGTCTAACTGCAAGATGAAGTGGCAGTTAACTACAAGATGAAGTGGCAGTTTGCTTTTTCCTTCTTGTGGGAAGAATGCATGGCCATAGATAAAAATAACATTGTCTAATTAATAGACGAGAGTTGTTATTTTTATGTTTATCTTATTTATTTGCATGTCTTATTTATAAGCATGCTATATTTAGGTTGCTTGTGGTTGAAGCAAACTTTTACAAAGAGGTGCACAAGTTATATTTATGTGCACGGATTTACTCTTTCAAATATGAAAAAGAGAGAATTGTATTGTATTCCTCGGGATGAACAAAGGAGAAGGTTGGCTTGTTTTCGTGGATGTAGCCCACATTGGGTGAACAACGTTAAATATTGGGTTTATCTTGTGATTGCATGCTTATATTATTTATGTTTTAATTCTGTTTTATTGCTCATTTGTGTTTCAATCCTATCAACTGGTATCAGAGCAGGATTTTTTTTGGCAGAAAAAGCTCACAGGAGAGTTTCTTGTTTGAGTGGGAGCAATGACAAAAGATAACAAATTCAGGGTTAAAAACTTTAACGACAGAACTTTCAACTATGGAAGATGCAAGTGGAGGACTACCTATATCAAAAGGATCTTTATCTACCATTGAAAGGGAAAGCTTTAAATCCATTAACTATGAAAGATGAAGAATGGGATGTTCTTGATCGGAAGGCACTAGGAATGATACGGTTGTGTTTGGCACCTACAGTAGCTTTCAATATTTATACGAGAAAAGACAACGGTAGATCTAATGGAAAAATTTGGTAAATTATATGAAAAACCCTCAGCCTCCAATAAGGTATTTCTCATGAAAAGTTTGTTTAATATGAAGATGTCAGAAGGTGATTCTAGTAAATGATCATTTGAATGGATTCAACACAGTTACTAATCAATTAAGCTCGTAGGAGTAAGTTTTGATGATGAAGTTAGAGCTCTTTTAATTTTGTGCTCATTGCTTGAAAGTTGGAATACTTTGGTTATGGCTATGAGTAATTTTGTTTCTGGTTCAAACACTTTAAAGTTTGATGATGTTATTGGTGTGATTATTAGTGAAGAGATGAGAAGAAAAAGCACATGAGAGTCATCTGGTAATGCTTTGAGTGTAGAGAACAAGGGAAGACAAAAGGAAAAAGCAAAAGGTCCTGGACACCGTGGAAAGTCTAAGAAGGGCGGATCTAAATCTAGAAGTAGGATGGTATTCTGGAATTGTGGAAAAGTAGGACATGCAAAGAAAGATTGTTGGTCTTTAAAATCAGAGAAAGATAAAAAAGAAGGGAGCAAAGAGGCAAACGTAGCAGGTGATGTGTTACAAGATGCTCTTATTATTTCTTTGAATAAAAATCAGAATCTTGGGTTTTAGAATTTGGTGCTTCATTTCATGCAACTCCTCATAAAAAATATTTTCAAGATTATGTTCAAGGGAATTTTGGGCAGGTATATCTTGGTGATGATGAGCCATGTAACATTGTTAGAAAAGACAAAGTGTTTATGTTAAATTGCATAATGGTAACACTTGGGTGTTGAAGAATATTAGGCATGTTCCTAACTCGAGGAGGAATCTAATTTCTGCAAGGCAATTAGGAGATGAGGGTTGTATGGTTATATTTACAATAGATTCTTGGAAAGTTACCAAGGGTTCTCTTATGGTAGCAAGAGGTAAGAAAGTAGGTACTTTGTATTTATCCACTGTTAGTACTGATCCATCCTCTATTTTAGCTACTACATGTATAGACACAACTCTATGGCATCACAGACTTAGCCATATGAGTGAGAAGGGGATGAAGATTTTACATTCACATGGAAAGTTATCAGATTTAAAAAACATAGACCTGGACTTTTGTGAGCATTGTGTGTATATGAAACAAAAGTGTGTGATATTTCTTAAGGTTGGATCAACCAAGAAGGAGAAAAAGTTAGAGCTTGTTCATACGGATGTGTGGGGGCTGGCTCGAGTATCTTCTCTTGGTGGTTCATGATATTATGTTACTTTTATTGATGATGCTACTAGGAAGGTTTGGGTTTACTGTGTAAAAAAGAAATCTGATGTATTTAACACTTTCAAGAAGTGAAAAGCTTTGGTAGAGAATGAAACATGTTTGAAGTTGAAGTGTCTCAAATCAGATAATGGTGGAAAATATTGTAGCAATGAATTTAATAACTGTTGTTCACATAATGGAATCCGTAGGGTGAAGACAATTCCTAGAACACCATAACAGAATGGTCTATCGAAAGAATGAATAGGACTATCATGGAGCGTGCAAGGAGTATGAGATTGCATGTTGGATTGCCCTTACAGCTTTGGGTGAATGATGTAGATACTGTTGTTTACTTGATAAACAGAGGACCTTCAAGTGCTTTGGAAGGTGGAGTACCCGAGGAGGCTTGGACCGGTAAGGAGGTAAACTATTACTTTTCTGAAATTTTTTTGTTGTGAAGCATTCGTGCACATTGATAAAGATAATAGGTCCAAGCTAGAAGCTAAGTCAAAGAAATGTACTTTCATTGGGTATGGCACTGATGATTTTGGATTTCGGTTGTGGAGTTTGGATGAGAAGAAAAACATTAGGAGTGGGGATTTTATTTTCAATGAAAGGGCTATGTATAGGGAACAACTACAGGATAAGAAGCTGGAAAATTTTGAGTATGTAACACTTGATGAGATAAAAGATAGAGAAGTTCTCAAAGGGTTGGAAAATAAACAAGTTGGCATTAATCGTGGCATAGTCGTTGTTGATTTTGTAGATCAAAATCAACAAGAACAACAAGAGCCTCAAAATCTAGAAAATCTTGTGAGACGTTCTACTAGGGTAAGTAAACCTCCTACACGATTATCTTCGTATGAGATTTACTATTGTTTATTGACAAATGGTGGAGAACCAAATTTTTTTGAAGAAGCAATGGAGGTAGACACATGGAAAAAGTGGGAGCAGGGTATGGATGAGGAGATGGACTCCTTGGATCACAACCAAACTTAGGATTTGGTTCAGTTTCTGTAGGAAAAAGAGCATTGCAAAACAAGTGGGTTTGCAGGTTAAAGGAAGAAGAAGGTGACAAAAAGAGGTACAAGGAAAGACTTGTTGTGAAGGGATTTACACAGAAAAAGGTATAGAATTTGATGAAATTTTCTCCGTTGTTAAAATGACTTCCATTAGAACTGTTTTAAGTTTGGTAGCTATGGAATATTTGCATCTTGAACAATTAGATGTAAAGATTGCTTTTATTCATGGTGATTTGGAGGAAGAAATATATATGGAGTAGCCACAGGGATATGAAGTCAGGGGGAAGGAGAATTTGGTGTGTAGATTGAAGAAGAGCTTGTATGGCCTTAAGCAAGCTCTAAGGTAGTGGTATTTGAGATTTGACAGGTTCATGATAGAACAAGGTTACTTTAGATGTCATTCTGATCATTGTGTTTATTTTAAGAGACTAGATAATGGCACCTATATTATCTTGTTGTTGTATGTGGATGACACGCTTGTGGCAGGGTCAAACTTGTAAGATATAAATGAGCTAAAGAGACAGTTAGCCAATACATTTTCCATGAAGGATTTAGGTGCAACAACGAAAATTCTTGGCATGAGAATCAATAGAGACAGAAAGAGTAAAATATTGACTTTGTCTCAAGAAGAGTATGTGAACAAGGTGTTGGATAGGTTTAGGATGCAAGATGCAAAACCAGTAAGTACACCATTGGCATGGCACTTCAAGTTGAGTAAAGAACATTTTCCTAAAACACATGAAGAGATTGAATATATGTCTAGAGTTCCATATGCTTCAATAGTTGGAAGTTTGATGTATGCTATGGTATGCACAAGACAGACATTTCCCATGCAGTGGGAGTTGTTAGTAGATACATGAGTAATCTAGGAAAGGAGCACTAGAATGTAGTCCAGTGGATTCTTAGATACTTGAGAGGGACCAGAAGCAGTAGTTGTGCTATGGAGGGTTAGAGGTTTCTTTACATAGATATGTTGATGCAGACATGGCTGGAGATTTGGATGGTAGGAAGAGCACCACATGTTATGTATTCCTGTTGGTGGCACGACAGTTAGTTGGATTTCTAAAATGCAAAAGATTGTTGCCTTGTTTATTACAAAGGCAGATTATGTTGCTACTACGTATAAGCAAGGAGATAATATGGATGAAAAGGTTCGTGGAAAAGTTGGGAAAGAAGTAGGAGGATTACAGGTTATTCAGTGATAGCCAGAGTGTAATTCATCTTGCCAATAACTTAGCATTCCATTCGAGAAGAAAACATATATGACTCAGCTATCACTTCATTAGATCAGTTTTGGAGGATGGACAACTGATGTTGGAGAAGATTCATACAAGTCAGAATCTTGTTGATATGTTGACAAAGGCGGTGACAAAAGAGAAGCTGGAAGGTTGTTCAGCTTCGATAGGTCTTCAAGATTGATCTTGAAGAAGAGAAACAAGTTAGAGAAGAGTCCGAGGATGAGTCAGTAATAGTGGGTCAGCAGCAGCTTATTCTCCAAGTGGGAGATTTTGAAGATGTGGAGCCTAAAGTTGCAAGATGAAGTGGCAGTTTGCTTTTTCCTTCTTTTGGGAGGAATGCATGGCCGTGGATAAAAATAGCATTGTCTTATTAATAGACGAGAGTTGTTATTTTTATGTTTATCTTATTTATATGCATGTCTTATTTATAAGCATGCTATATTTAGGTTGCTTGTGGTTGAAGCAAACTTTTACTAAGAGGTGCACAAGTTATATATATGTGCATGGATTTACTCTTTCAAATATAAAAAAGAGAGAATTGTATTGTATTCCTCTGGACTGAATAAAGGAGAAGGCTGGCTTGTTTTTGGTGGATGTAGCCCACATTGGGTGAACCACATTAAATCTTGGGTTTATCTTGTAATTGCATGCTTATATTATTTCTGTTTTAATTCCGTTTTATTACTCATTTGTGTTTCGATCCTATCAAAGATGAAGACAAGAACAAAAATTTGGAAAGACAAATGTGGGAATTAAATACCTACATGTCCCACACCTATTCCATGGCTCAAATTGTTCCTACCCAAATAATATATATTATTTGTGATCCACTCTATTGTCTCAATCTCGTTTGTATTATATACATGAGTTTAATTTGTGCTCAAAGTGGCCAAAATAAAAAATTAGGAAAATCCAATAAGTTCCAGGTTTGAAACCTAACAACAATGATATCTTCTAGTAGCAATCTATAGCCCCCCTTTTCATTGTTAATCTCGATTACCTGCAATAAAATAGGTGATGCACGAAGAATTAATGATAATTGAGCCCTCTAGTTGTTGGTCATATAATCACTAGGTATATTTTATCCGCCGATCAAAATTTGTAGACTAAAGTGCAAGAAATATTTCCCCTCGGTTAATGTCCTCCATCTTTAAATCTCGACACGAATTCTCCACCGTACATCCACCATAACATTCTAATTATTGTGCATGAATTTAAGCATAAAATCAACCAAAATTTAACCGTAAACAATTAAAAAGTACACATTATTTACCATTATGAATTTTCCATAACAAGCACATTACGGCCTGCCATCTTGATTACAAGAACAATAAGGGTGGGATAACTAATAACATGAATGATGAGGAGAAGGAAATGTTGAAACATAGTGGTAACTAGCACATGGATGACGAAGATTATGCTAAATGTCAATGACCATCAACACTCAATCTTAGTCCTCTGATTGTTTGACGGGTATCACAATCAACCACCCTCAATCCAAATTAGTAAATGCCTTGGCCTAAATTAGATAGTCTAATCGCCAAATTATTTCACGAGTATCACAATCAACCACCCGAAGCAATAGATAGTAAACATGATGACATTGTCAATCAAGTCAAATCCTAATGGTCTTGCATAAAATATAGAGATACTATATTGAGTACACCATTATATAAACATGTAAAAAGTTAACATAAAAACCCACATCAGCAAAAGTCTTATTCAAACTAATAATCAATAAATATCCAACTACATTAACACCATAACTATTAGCTAACCTCATACCAAAATTATGTGTTCAAAGTGAGAAACCTCCTCAGAGAAGATTACAAGAGGAGTGCTTTTTTTTATTCATTTGTATGATTCTACTTTGCTTAGATTTTAAGATGTTATCTCTAATATATTATACACATGCCTTCGTTATGAAGCCCATTAAATTTGTACCTCAAACATGTGAAGGAAATCAAACATGTGAATGAAATTTAATTACAATACAATTACTTTACTAGTAGGCTCCATAATAAAACTAATATTATTTGAAATGACTTGAATAATGTGTTCTCAATTGTATTTGGAGAGCTACTTATATCGCCTATTTATCTATTGAGTTTTAAACCATTATTCGTTAATTTAGGATAATAGACTTATACAATGAATAAATATACAAATGGTATAAAGAGAATTGAAACCAACGACCTCCCCCAAACTCGTCCCCGCCCAATAGTGTTCCAACCAGGTTTGAAAATCGACATGATGTGACTTTCTATTGTGATTTTAACCATATATTACTGGTCAAAATTTTAGACAGCCATAAATAATGATAAGGTAAAAATTTAAAAACCATATAATTTTTTAAATAGACCTCATATGGAAAAATATAATTTATTTATATCTATCTAAAGAAATTATTTTAAGTATAAAAACTAGCCTTTGGAGTCACCCAAAAAGTTAGACCGTCAACAAATTTTGATTTGACAGGTGCAGATGATTTGAAATTCGAGGCCTGGTTCCAACGCAGGATGCTTCCTCCACGGAGATGGTCGCCCTCCCTCTTCAAATAACAAATTTTCGTTGCGAAGCCCTGCGTTGCAAATTTAGATCGAACATTTGGTATTTTTGGTCTATTGTTGAAGATGTCCATAACAGACTTGGCGGGCCAGGATTACAAGGACGGGTTTAGCGGCTTTTTTGGCATTCTTGCGGTAGTAATAACCTTTGTGGGATTGTCATTTGGATGCGCAGCTGCAATTGCATTTGTGGGAGCTGACTTATGGAGGGCATTCAAACAGAAGAAACATTGGATTCCTGGCGACTCTCTCGTTCTTGGAGCCCTTGCTCTGCAGCTGCTCATGCTCCTCAACAAGCCCTCCCTCGACTACTCCATCACCGACAAGGTACATGATAACCCATTTCAGAACGTTTATACGTATTTGGCTGACCTTTACAGCAAATGGATATTGATTCTCACTGGGAGGGTTTCCACCTGCGTTTTGATGGGATGTTTGTTGCCTGGAGTAGCAATGCCTCTCTCCACAAATTTGAGAACTGACATGGCAGCGCTCTTCATTAGCTTTGCACTGGTTACCCTCCATACT
This sequence comes from Taxus wallichiana var. yunnanensis, assembly GCA_018340775.1. NCBI lineage: Eukaryota > Viridiplantae > Streptophyta > Pinopsida > Cupressales > Taxaceae > Taxus > Taxus wallichiana. The sequence goes on from CM031235.1 coordinate 892,188,673, forward strand.
ATTCCTTACGAGATTTCCATACTTCCCACAGCTTATCAAACATCCGGGTATGTGTACTTCCCTCAAGACTACTGCTACTGGGATCTTCCTAGACCTTACTTGACTGTTAATGAATATCCGATCAATTTGGTGAATTTAAGTTTGGTAGAGGCGTCGAATGTGATAATACTAGTATCCATGATAACTCTGGTTCTTCTTTTAGGCTCTGCAGCTTTGGCTAGTATTGGTATTCGTGAAATTGTATCTCGTAGGATACCCGTTATTCTCTCCGCTTCAAAGTTTAATTCTCATTTATATCCCCACAATTTTTTGTGGAAAAGGGTAGAAGAACAGGTGCTAAAGTCATGGATTGTAGTTCGCACTTCCAATCCTCAATATATAATTGCCAGATCAATTATTCCCTCATCAGTCGCACTTGTCGTTACAGTTTGCAATGCAGTTTTAGTGTCTGAAACAGCCCGCTGCTCATATAAAACAAGATACCTTTTATTCCAAGACCCTTATAATAGTTACGTCTACTCCATAGATGATTATATTGAAGGGTGCATACGACCTGTTGAAAATAGCAGCAAGAAACTCAATTTAATTTTCTGTCTAGATTAAATTGAGGAGGAAATTCGAAATTCCACAGCAACAGGACACTTGGATGTGTTAGCTGAGTCATTAGCAATCAGTTAACTCAGTAAATTCGAGTTGAGACAATGAGATCAGTTAGTTACAGAGATTCCTATATTTTAGGAACCCAGGTTGAGTTTATTTGAGTTGTAAACAGTTAAAACTAGTTTCAAGTGAAACTGAACTAGTTAATGATTAGTTAGGTGGTTGGACTTCAGTCTAACCCAATGATCATTCAGTTAACTGATAAATTAACCCATTTCTTGCTCATGCATGTGAATAATTCGAATTTTGAAGTTGTGGTGGAATTTCCAAGGCAGAGGACAGCAAGTGCACAGGAGTTTTGTTTTAGTGATCTGACTGAGATAGACCTTATATAGGTAGGTTGTGTTCAGTTGATATGATGGGGAAATGGTAATTGATCTCTTCCATTTTGATTAATGCAAAACAGAGCTTGTGGGGTTTTGGGCAAGTAAGCTTTCCCCAATTTTGATATATCTTGTCTCTGTATTTATGCAGTTTCTGTGTGTGATTTTTTTATTTATGCAGTAGATTAGATTTGTGTCTCATGATTTAGATAAATTTCATGAGCAGTTGCGAATCTATTGAAATTTCTACATGGTATCAGAGCTTTAATCACAGAAGAACAGGGAATTCGAAGTTTCTCCTCAGGTCTACAGGTCAGTGCAGCAGCATCTCTACAGAGCTTGGAAGATGGCTTTCAATGGGTTGAGGCTAGAATTTGCCTTGGATGGCAGCTCCAACTTCGTAGCTTGGAAGGATCGCATGGAGGCAGCATTTGCAGATAATGGGTTGTTGGAATATATCGAGTCTGATATTCCACAGCCAGCTGCAACAGATGTCCAAGCTTGCTCAGTGGAAGAAGGATGTGGCGAAAGGAAGAAGAATTATCCTTGAAGGGGTTCGAGATCATATTGTCTCAAACCTCCATGGGAAGACTTCTCCATTCGCAATGTGGAAAACATTGACAGAGTTATTCCAGAATCAGAGTGATCAGAGAAAGATGGCACTCAAGGATAAACTTCGAAAGATCAAGATGGAGAAAAACGATACTATTCCACAGTATCTGAGCAAGCTCACACAATGCCGTGATGAGCTTGGTGGTGTTGGAGTTACTGTTCCAGAAGATGATTTGGTGAGTCTAGCATTGCTAGGTCTTCCCAAGAGCTGGCACAGTTACCAAGATTCCGTAAATGGTCGAGAAAAGCTACCTGATTGGTCGCGCTTGTGGTCTGATCTTCAGCAGGAAGAATTTAGGCGAAGCACAAGAGATGGATCCTCATCCAAAGCTGATGAAGAGGAAAACTTCGCATTGATGGGAAAAGGGAAGAAAGGGAAAGGGAAGAAATTCCAACCCAAGCCCGATTCTAATCATGGCGGCAAAAAGGAGATTTGTCGAAGGTGAAGTGCTTCCACTGTCACGAGTTTGGGCACTACGCAACCAGATGTCCGCAGAAGAAATCCAAGCAAGAAAACTGCAGCTGTAGGTGAAGCTTTAGCTTCACAGTTCGAGCTTGATTTCACACTCGTTGCATGCATGGCCAGCACAGTAATGAGTACCGCGTGGTATTTGGATTCGGGTGCATCTTTTCACATGACTGGATGCAAAGATTTCTTCAGTGAAATGGAGGAGAAGGATCTGCAGATAAATATCGAGCTAGGCGATGACGGGCGGTACAGTGCAACCGGTATAGGCACTGTAACCTTCTAGAGAGAGTTGGGATCAGATCTTCAACTCAAAGATGTCATGTATGTGCCAGGCTTGAAGAAGAACCTGATCTCGGTAGCAGTCCTCGAAGACCGTGGTTATGATGTGGTATTCAGCCAGGGAAAAGCATTCCTGAGACACATAACCACTGGGCAAGTAAAGCAGATCGGGGTTCGTGTGAAGAACCTCTACAAACTTGATATAGATGGTAGCGCAGCATTGATGGGTAAAGCAGACAGTGTGGTGAGCCAGGATGAAGGTGAGTTATGGCATAGGAGATTGGGCCATCTACACCACGGTGCTTTGAAGATCATGCAGCAGATTTCTATAGGTCTTCCAAAGGGTACTTTTCCACAGATAGACACATGCAAGGGATGTACCATGGGGAAGTATACAAAAGCCACTTTTCATGAGAAGGAGAACCGAGCAACGGAAATCCTTGAGAGAGTCCACTCAGATGTGTGTGGACCATTCTCAACAGCTTCCACAGCAAAACACAGGTATTATGTGATTTTTGTTGATGATTTTTCTAGAAAGTGTTGGATCTACTTCATGCAGAAGAAAGATCAGACGTTCTCAAAGTTTTGTGAGTTCAAAGCACTGGTAGAGAAAGATACAGGGAAGAAGGTGAAGGCTCTAAGGAGTGACAATGGTGGTGAGTACATCTCTAATGAATTCAAGAACTTCTGTGCCAAAGAAGGAATTCGGAGAGAGTTAATTGCACCTCATAACCCACAACAGAATGGGGTTGCAGAAAGAAAGAACAGAACAATTGTGGGAGCAGCACGAGCTATGTTACATGATCAAGGCCTACCATTGCATTTGTGGGCAGAGGCATGCAACACAGCCGTATTTGTGCAAAACTGTAGTCCTCATCGGATACTTGGCATGAGTACACCAGAGGAGGCCTTTATTGGTAAGAAACCTGATGTTTCATATTTTAAAATTTTTGGCTCATCTGTCTATTGCCATGTGACCAAAGATGCCAGGAAGAAGCTAGAACCAACTGCAGAGATTGGGATATTTGTGGGGTATACTGATACTCCCCACAACTATCGGGTGTATTTCCCAACTAACAGGATGACAGTTGTCAGAAGGGATCTTAAATTTGATGAGGAGAAAGCCATGCGATTGTCCCTTGAGAGGGAGCTTGATTTGCATGCAGATGAGGAACTCTTAGTTCCCAAGGATGAACCTCAAGATGTGGAGCAGTCACATGCAGAGGATCATGGAGTGGCAGAAACCACTCATGCAGAGTCATCCACTAGAGATGGCAGCAAGCGAACCAGGGAAGTTGATAGATTGTTGCATGATGCTAGAGAGAGTGTGGGACAACCCACATCGCAGCGTAGGCACGAGGTTACCAAGTCGGTACACTAACTACATGGCTCTGATGAGCGTGAGTGTAGAGACTGAGCCATCCTCATTCGAGGAAGCTGTAGAGCAACCAGTATGGGTTGATGCTATGGTAGAGGAATTTGATTCCATTGTCAGAAATAGTGTTTGGGAGGTGGTCCCAAGACCAGCAGACAAATCAGTGGTAGGTTCAAGATGGCTTTACAAAGTGAAGCATGCAGCAGATGGAAGCATCGAGAAACATAAGGCCAGATTTGTGGCCAAGGGGTTTTCTCAGGTAGAAGGTATTGATTACGAGGAGACTTTTGCTCCAGTAGCAAGGTATTCTTCCATCAGATCTATTCTTTCTTTGTCGCGCAAATGGGGTGGAAGATCCACCAAATGGATGTAAAAACAGCATTCCTCAATGGATTGATTGAGGAAGAGGTGTATATTGAACAGCCGGAGGGATTTGAGACCTTTGACAGAGAGTCACATGTGTGCAGACTCAAGCGAGCGTTATATGGGCTCAAGCAAGCATCTCGTGCTTGGTACACCAGGATCGACAACTATTTCACCGGGTTAGGCTTCACCAAAAGTGAAGCAGATGCAAACCTTTATCATATTGTTGTTGAAGGTAAATTATTGATTATCGTGCTATATGTTGATGATTTAATTTTGACCGGTGATGGGCAGTTGATCAGTTCTTGCAAAGAGGATCTTGCAAGAGAATTTGAAATGAAGGACATGGGACTCATGCATTATTTCCTAGGTTTGGAAGTATGGCAAGGAGATGGAGAACTTTTTATTTCTCAAGGCAAGTATGCCAATGAGATACTGAAAAGATTTCACATGGAGAAGAGTAAACCCATGGAGACACCTCTTGCAGGAAGTTGGAGGAAGGAGGATGCTACTTCAGGTGAAGTAGTAGATGCTACCACTTACAGGCAGCTTGTAGGTTCACTTATGTATTTGGTGAACACACGACCGGACATGTGTTATGCCGTTAACCAGCTTAGTCAAGCCATGGTTAAGCCAACCAAACTGTATTGGAAGGCAGCAAAGCATGTGTTGCGATACCTTAGAGGCACTACTCAGTTTGGTCTTTGGTACAGACGGACAGAGGGAGTGAAGCTGCAAGGCTTCACAGATGCAGATTGGGCGGGAGTCCATCAGACAGAAAGAGCACATCAGGAGGAATTTTCAGTGTTGGGTCAGCAGCGGTTTCTTGGTACAAGCAGAAGCAGAGATCTGTGGCGCTCAGCTCAGCAGAAGCAGAATACATGGCTGCAAGTCAAGCAGCATGTGAGGCTATCTGGATGAGAAAGATTCTTGTTGGTTTATTTGGTCAGTTAATGGATCCTACCGTGATTCACTGTGACAATCAGAGTTGTATCAAACTCTCTGAGAATCCAGTTTTTCATGATCGTTCCAAGCATATTGATATCCGGTATCACCATCTTCGAGATTGTGTGCAGAGGCGGATTATGTTGCTACAGTACATCCCGACGGAGGAACAAGATGCAGATATTTTGATGAAGGCTTTGTCAAGAGGCAAATTTGAATTCCATAGGGACAAGATTGGGGTCCATGATAATCCCTTTCTTGCTGAGAGGGAGTGTTGAAAATAGCAGCAAGAAACTCAATTTAATTTTCTGTCTAGATTAAATTGAGGAGGAAATTCGAAATTCCACAGCAACAGGACACTTGGATGTGTTAGCTGAGTCATTAGCAATCGTTAACTCAGTAAATTCGAGTTGAGACAATGAGATCGAGTTAGTTACTGAGAGATTCCTATATTTTAGGAACCGAGTTGAGTTTATTTGAGTTCAGAACAGTTAAAACTAGTTTCAAGTGAAACTGAACTAGTTAATGATTAGTTAGGTGGTTGGACTTCAGTCTAACCCAATGATCATTCAGTTAACTGATCAATTAACCCATTTCTTGCTCATGCATGTGAATAATTCGAATTTTGAAGTTGTGGTGGAATTTCCAAGGCAGAGGACAGAGGACAGCAAGTGCACAGGAGTTTTGTTTTAGTGATCTGACTGAGATAGACCTTATATAGGTAGGCTGTGTTCAGTTGATACGATGGGGAAATTGTAATTGATCTCTTCCATTTGATTAATGCAAAACAGAGCTTGTGGGGTTTTGGGCAGTAAGCTTTCCCCAATTTTGATATATCTTGTCTCTGTATTTATGCAATTTCTGTGTGTGATGTTTTTTTATTTATGCAGTAGATTAGATTTGTGTCTCATGATTTAGATAAATTTTGTGGAAAAGGGTAGAAGAACAGGTGCTAAAGTCATGGATTGTAGTTCGCACTTCCAATCCTCAATATATAATTGCCAGATCAATTATTCCCTCATCAGTCGCACTTGTCGTTACAGTTTGCAATGCAGTTTTAGTGTCTGTCCGAAAAGCACCCATTTGCTCATATAAAACAAGAGAGCTTTTATTCCAAGACCCTTTATAATATTTCATTTTTTACTCCATAGATGATTATATTGAAGGGTGCATACGACCTCCCATATCGATTCCCCTCATCCTTCATTATATGGTCATCGTAATAGGATCCGCAGTCATTTACTGCAGATGTATCACAGCAGCAGTATACTACCCCAGAGGCGTGGAGTGGAAATTGTCCAGCTTCAGAGAATATTTCCGGATCGAAGATTTCTGGACAATTCACATCCTTGAGTTAATAAAGAGCTCCAAAAGGCACAGGCGTGGAGAAGTTGGAGAAAGTTATATCAAGAAATTAATCATAATGCTACTGAGAAGCATGCGATTTCACAAGTTACTTCCGCTGATTCTCTGGTTGCAGATGTGTTTGGTTTTCTTCAGCAAAGGATGCTCTATATTATCACATCTATTGTTCTCCAACCAATTTTTGGCTAAGCATGTGGCGGGATCATCATTTGAAGAACTCTCAAGATTATGTGAGGAGAAATCTTCCAGCATCCAGATTCAATCGGAAAGAGAATCTGATTATGTTAAGTATAAAAAAGTATTTGTAAACATGCAGGGGGAAAATCCTGCTTGGTTATGGATTGCCAATAAAAAGTCCTTTCAAGAAATAAAGAAGCGGTTTGGAAAGGGGGAGGAAGAGGGGAAGAGATATATTGAATTGATTACATTGCTCGCTGAAAAATCTTCAGCAGGTTTCGGCGGCGAAGGATGTGTGAAGGCTGATCTGCCCCTAGGATTGGAGGTGGAAAGTGAATTAAATGTGTGGAAACGCTCTTGCAAGATGACAGCAGTCTCAATACTTACTCATATTTGAGCTCTCTCCATTCACCCATAATGAAGGTGAGCCCAATAATGTGGCAGATAAAGCTATGAAAGCTTGCTCGCAGGCATGGAATATGATGGATGTCGTCGAACATTCTGACAGTGAAGCAGCGGTGCTTATGAAAGCCGCTGATCAACTATTTTACAAGTTGCAGAGAGAGCGCAAATGGCTCCATCTCCATCTGCCCCAAAGCAATTCTCTTGACAAGTCTGCGGAGGGTGGAATTAGAGGAGCTGTAGAAAATCTGTTTGAAAAGGGCAAAGAAATAGCCAATGCATACGATTCAAGAGCGTGGGAAGAGGTAGCGGCGGGGTACAACTTGTGCAGGGTATGCCAGGGAATAATGAATGATTACGACATCATGGAGGGATTAGTGGATGGACTGCGGGGGATGTTGGCGGAGGTGATAGGGTCATGCATTGCCAAGGCAGCAGAGGTCATTTCGAGGATTCCAAGAAATGGGCGAGCAATTTGGAGGAAGAGCGCATTTGGAAAGCCGCAAAGGTTGCTGGAAAAGTAAAGGTTGTCATGGAAAAAGTTAGATGGAAATCAGAATCGAGTTCACACATCAGTCGATCGGATAACGGAGATCGGATTTATGACTTCAAAAAGCATGCGACTTTTCCAACCATCGACTAAGTAGATTTGTTTGGGTTTGTGTGGTTCGTGGACCAATCTTGTTGATAACATGTGACGAGGCTTTCCTTGGATTGTTAGCTACATGGAATCTATAGTTTTTACCTGAATTTTGGTATTTATATGTATCTTTAAATTTAGGATTAGAGAGGCTATATAGCCTATGAACAAGGTCATGGAATGACAAGACTATTTGTATCTGAAGGGCACCTAAAATTGATGTATTGATCACACATAACTTTCATAACAACTTTCACTAGAGTTTGCATGTTAATATTTATTTAGTACTCAAATATATTTTGAGTTTTCTACTTTTAATAAAAAAAAATAGGTATCATACAAGTAATTTCAAAATGCATTAAAAGGTATATCTAACTTGGAATAAAGCCATACATTTCAAAATATTATTTTATTATTATACCATAGAGGTGAGAGATGAAGTAATTGTGCAAAATGTTAGTTCTCTTATATTTCTTACATTTTGTCTTTGCATGCAACACATTTTTCTACAAAAACAAAAATTGTTGAATGGATATATGAAAAATCCACATCCTATTTATCCTTCTTATAATAAGCAAGCCTCAATGATTGGATAGGCACGTTCATCTTTTCTTTCGTGAAAAAAAGACTATCTCACCAAAAAATCACATGAAATAAATATAACTAAACATCAACCATGCTTATTTAATTTATAGCATAAATAATTTTTGAATCTTCAAGAACATTTAAATAAACATGTAAAAATAAGTGCTAAATCAATCATATGAAAATTTATAGAATTCACTATTTTCTTCAATTTCAAACATCTTGTCCACACATTCCAATAGAAAATATCGTCCACTTCAATAAAAAAATAAAAAAAGCTAATAAACTTGTGTGCTAAAAAAAACCAACATTTCAATTGCAACTCATTTAAGTTGAAGAAATAAAATCAAGTAAACAAGTTCTAAAAGTAGTGCCCAAAATCATAATAAACATATCCACATACAAAATAGATAACAAAAATAAAATCCATAAAAAAACAAAGTAAAACATAAAAGATTATGTCACTCGCTAATATATCTATAATAATATTCATCAATAAATCATACACCATAAAAATCATTTTCAAAATAAAATTTAGAGAAAAAATTATGGCAATGTATAAGATATGGACAATTGATCTCAATATCATTAGCTTTTTTCGTATGTTCTTCATCTTAAATGCAGGCTTTACATCTGCTTCTTTGATCATATCTCAATAATTTCCTTACAAAATTTAAGAGAACATTCACATACACTTGGTCATCTCTCATCTTCTTTAACTGCTTCATCATAATGTAGAGCAAGAATAACAGATATAAAAATACACACATGAGAATCCTCCAAATTTAATGATTATTAAAAAACTAGAATGTTAAGGGAATGACACCAAATAAAAATCCAAAAAAGATATTATTGCAATTGATTTCTATTTCTAACTCTGCAACTATAGAAAATGTCCTAAATAACATAATAAAAAATAGAGAATACTTGCAATGTTTTGATTGACTAACTTGAAAAGGTACTTAATGAATGTGTAGAATGAATAATAAATGCTCTAAGCAATGGAATGGACGTAAAAAAATTCTTAATAAAAATGAATCTATAATATCAAAGTTTAGTGAAATATCATAAAAGTACACACAACGCCTTTTAATTGGGTTGGTTTATATAACTGAATATAATTATGCCAAAGGCGTTGCCCAGTTGGATCTAGGGTCGCTACTGACAAAAGCCAGAAAATCGACAGTCGTGACTAGGCATTGTGAATGTGTCGAAATCTGACAGACGAAATTTCAGTGTAGAGAAAGGAACATGAACGAAATTTGAAGTTTTATGCAGCGGCGAATGAGGGGAGACCACACAGATTTTGCTTTTGCATGATTCATTAGAGTCGTAGATGTGTGGAAGTGATTACAACCGTCGATTACGAACCATCATTTAAAGCATCCACGTTGTTTGAAGGCCCATAATGAAAGGCACATCAATCCCAACTAGCCTCTGATAATAAAAAAATGTGTCCCTTTCTACGACATGCGAAAAATTGATAAGAGTGTTTTCATGTTGATGTTTTTGGGATCTAATGCTCTTCACCCTCCTCCATGCATTCAACACGTCTTTCCTAGTTAAGCACTTGTCTCTTTTGTTGATAATCCTTGCCAACTCTAGATCCATGTAGTTCCTTTCCATAATGGTTTCAACCGATATACCAACAAGTAAAAGAGATTCAATGTATTTCTTACATTCAACTGATAAATTTGGAGAAAAACCACTTCGTGGATCCAAGCTTGTGTCCTTTACACCATGGTAAAAATCACCATTCTTATCAACATGATACATATCATTGTATATGATATGTGCCACGTCTAGTGTACCAAACATAACCCTCACATTGAAATGGCATTGGTATCCAAGTTTTTTCTAAAACCTCCTAAATCTTTCACTAGTAGGTGGTTTGTTTCTATTGTCATCAGGGTCGTAAGCACAATGGTAGCTAAAACAAAAGGAAATACATACTGATATCAGGTACTGAATTTGAAAAAATGGCACTAACAATGTGAACACTATTCCTAAGGATGACCAAACGTAAAGTTAATGTAAATAAAAATGTGATACATAATGGTAGCATGTGGTGGTGTGTGTTCCTCCTTAACAGGGAAAATCCTATTCTACTTGCATACGAATGTTGTCTCAGAGCTATCGAGAAGGCCTTCCCATTTAATAAAGGCATCGAGTTGTGCTAGAGGTATTGCCACGTAAAGATCCCTGTGACCATTGTCTTCCCCAATCGGTGTCCATTCAAGATCATCTTGAGAAAAATGGGGTTTCCCATTTCCCACATCCTGAACATCTAGGGAAATAAATTGTTCGTACTTTTTCATTCGTGGCATTGTTGAGCAGACAAAGTATGACACTAAGAAGAAGGCGCATAGAAGATTTACGCGTGGTAGCAAGGCAGATTTGAAGGCACGGAAGGATAGGGAAGGAAGTGCGCGTGAAAGACAAAATGAATCTGGACTTAGCCATTTTCATGGTTATGGGCTATTTTTGGAGATAGCTTACGGAGCACACAACCAGATGGAAACTTGCGCGCACGCAAATGCTATTTTTGGAAGAAGGTCTACTAAGCGCTTTGCATGAGTTCAAGTTAATAATAGGATTACCACTCCAGTTAACTAGAAGAGATCTATTATTAGCGCACTTTCATGTGTGTCTATTTTTGTAAAGGTGCATGGTTATTTTCAGCATGCGACCTATTTTGGGAATTATGTAAGTCGATCCAGATAAGGTTGCAGTTATTATCGACCTGGAAGAGCTTACCAGTCAAAGTGAGGTGCGTAGATTCTTAGGTCACATTGGGTATTATAGAAAATTTATCAAAGGGTATGCTAAGGTTGTTGCACCCTTGGAAGAGTTACTAAAAGGAAAAGGGACATTTTATTGGGGGAACCACATAGCAGCGCATTCGAGACATTGAAGGAGAAACTTACTACATCGCCTATTCTACGCTTTCCCTCGTGGGACCAACTATTTCATGTACATGTGGACGCTTTTGGCATGGCCATTGGCGCAATGTTGGCTCAACCTGGAGAAGGTATTATAGATCATCCTATTTATTTTTCTAGTAGAAAGTTGACCCCTATAGAGAAGAATTATACAACTACTGAGCGCGAAGCCTTGTCAATGATCTATGTGCTACATAAATTCAGATAATACCTGCTAGCAACACCATTTGTATTCTATACCGATCACATGGCATTGAAATACTTGGTAAATAAGTCTATCTTACAAGGGCGCATATGTCGATGGGTGCTCTTATTCCAAGAATTTGATTTTATAGTTGTGGTAAAACCAAGGAAAAGTAATTCTTGGCCAGACCATTTATCAAGGATACAGTTATGAGAATACATGCAAACAATTGAAGATACAATGTCAGAAGCACAATTATCTAGGTTACATCACACACCTTCAAACTTGGAGGATATTGTTATTTTTCTACACATAGGTGTGGCGCCAGAAGGACTAAAAGCCTTAGAGAAGAGACAAATTGCAATTCGTGTAGCTCCTTTTATGTTGATCAGTGGTGACCTATATAAGTTGGGTCGAGATGAAGTATTGCGCTGATGTGTATTGGAGCACGAGCGTACAAATATCATGGAAGAAGCTCACGGTGGTATTGCAGGTGGGCACTATGCAAGTGACGCCACTGCGCGCAAGATTCTATTCATTGGATTATGGTGGGAGACCCTCTACAAGCATTGTAAATCCTATTGTAAGGCATGTGATCATTATCAACGTGTTGGTAAACCTGGGCAAAGAGATTAAATTCCTTTAAGACCTATTCCTAGTGCAGAGCCATTTGAGAAATGGGCTATAGACTTTGTGGGTCTTATTTTGTCAGCCGCGCGTAGGACTAGATCGCGCTACATCAACACTTGCACAGATTATCTTACAAGGTGGGTAGAAGAAGCACCTACCAAGGATTGAACAACAACTACAATGACTAGGTTCTTATGGGAAAATGTTCTTACAAGGTATGGATGCCGTTGAGTTTGACCAATGAAAGGGGAACACACTTTTTGAATGAGACAATTAGAATTCTATTGGATGAGTTCATGATTGCACACCATAAGACTACACCATATCATCCTCAGGCAAATGGGACTGTTGAAGCTTTCAACAAGATTTTGAGCTAGACATTGACAAAAATTGTGATGTTGGAAGGAAATATTGGGATGATAAAGTTTATGTCATGCTTTGGGTGTATAGAACAACATACAAGTGGTTGAACAAGGCCACACCCTTTCAATTGGTGTTTGGCACAGAATCAATTCTTCCTATGGAATTCATGTTACCTTATGTGTGTATTACACACGTTGGAGGTCTAGCTGATGAGAAAGCATTAGAAGAAAGAATTGAAAAGTTGATCAAGTTGGATGAGTGATGAGCAATAGCACGATGGAGTCAGAAGCAAGAAAAGGTCAAGTAGAAGGCATGGCATGACAGGCACATCAGGGACAAAAAGCTTAAGATAGGACAATTGGTGCTTCTTTATGACTCTAAGTTTCTACGCCATCAAGGAAAGCTTAAAGTCCATTGGTTGGGACCATATATCATCACTCAGATACTTGAATCAGGTGCTTGTCAATTAGAGACACTTGATGGAATACGATTACCTAGTTACTTTAACGGGAGTAGGCTAAATCCCTATTATAAATAAGTCTTCTTGGTGTTTGTAATAAGGTAGTGTTGCCATTTAGATTAGGTTTTCATTTATGTATTCCCTTAATGTATTTCCTTCTTTGTCGCTATGATTTTTCATTTTAGTTGGTGTTTTGTGTAATAAGCGCGTTTACACGTTGGAAGCTACTTACCATTTGAAGAATTTTTATGCGCAGAGGACTGCACATACCATTTGTGTGGGGTGGCTATTGACAAATGGATACACATAAAGGAAAAAATGCTACATGTGTTATTCAAGTTTGGGGCATTGTTAGAAAGGAGATTGCTTCCAAACAAGGACCATAAATGGAGATAAATGAAGGAACAAGTATAACATGAGGTAAGCAGAGGCCATGGAGACTACCAAGGGAAGGCGCAGTGGTGAGGTACTCAGGCGCATGGAAGCACGCTAAAGAGAAGTTTCATGGCTAAAAGGTAGGAAGGCGTGCTAGAAGGTTATAGCTTGGGTGCGAAGATATACCACGCAGAAAGTGTGAAAATGGTCAATTAGTGAGAGGATTATTGGTACATGAAGGAGAAATAAATGCACTAAATTTTTGAAAATCTATATAAGGACAATGAGTTCATTTTTACCTTTACGATCATAAGTGTTTGAGCGAGCTAAGTACAAACGAGTTGAGCGAGTCATGTTAAGGTGCAGAGAGTTTTAAAACTAGATGTGGAGAGTGGATTTGTGCGCAGAAGAAGCTTGTGTCCCCATTGGTGAAGGGTTTGAGTGAAGCAAACACGTTGAGAAAGAGCTAGGGCACGTGGTTTAAAACTAGGGCATGTAGATTCAAGCTAGGATTTTGACTTGCTCACTACAGAGGACAAAAAGTTGAGATTTTCAGATGGCACCAAAGAAAGCACCTGCCGCAGGAGCCAAAGGAAAGAAGAAAGTAGAAACAAAAGTTGAAATTTCTCCTGAGAGTAATTTCTTAGAGATGCAGTACCCAGAAGGTGTGATAATTGGGAAAGAGTGGGATTCCCACATCCGCAATGTAAGGTGAGTGATTACAACCACCACACTTTTGATAACAAGAAATAATTAGACACGTTGTTGAGTATAAAGACCAACAAGTGCACGCGGTGGAGGATATGCCAGTGTACGATGACGCTGGAGAGAAATTTTTGAAACATGTAGGAGTCTATCAGTTGTATGAGCTCCCATATTTTGGCAAGTATGAACCTTTATATCAAGTGGCTGATGAGTAGAGTCCATGAGGAATTTTTCTATTTTGTCGGACGAAGGGTTAGAATCACATCAGCCCTGATTTTGACACTGACAGGATTAAAAGGCACATGGGTAGACCTGGCTAGTGACCTGACTGATAAAGCAACAATCATGGAGACACGGAAGGAGTTGGGGTATACAAAGGGTCTGCGTGGAATGGACATTGATAAATTGAAGAAGTACCCAGTGGTACAAGCAGCTGCACATCTAGTGACCAAGTTGAATGATCAGGAGAGATGGTCGTAGGTGAATACAATGTGGCTCCATGTCGCAAGGAAGATGTCTCAGGGAGTAGTCTATAACATAGCAAGCTAAATTGTAGAAACGATCATCAAAGAAGTGCACATGTGATAAGATTAGTTTTGGCACTATCTTACTTTCTTTAGTATTTATGGAAATTGGAGTGCCGATGGGCCAAAGAACAAGATTTGGGAGTACCCCTTGGAGAAGAAGTCCCTCATGGAGAGGTTTGAGAAGTATTTATGTGAAGGGTCAATGGGTGGACCATTTAAACAAGAGGGTGGAGATGTGGTATGACATGCTCGCACGACATTTGAAGAGGAGTGGCACATCCCCAAGGAGCTACCTTTGGTAGTTGGAAAGGAAGTACAGTTCGCAGTGTACCAACACTTTAGCATCACGTGGTTTGCTATGAGGGATGGGACATGGAGCCCATGGTACAAAATACCATATGCCTTCACACATGCTACTTCCAAGCATCCATCCACCATTTTATTGATGCATGTCACCTGATTTTTATTGCAGACAAGGTAGAGTGTGACTACCACACTCTGAGAAAGACATATGTATATCTAGACATGACTGCATATATTGAAAGGCTCATTTCAAACGTTATAAGCATAAAGCCTGTAAGCTTGGATATTGGGGACAATGGAGTCACGCTTGTATACCTTCAGCTTAAGCCTAATTTGGATAATAACAAGTATGTAAAAAATGATTTCACACTCCCAGGGCCGCCTAAAGGTAAGCACATGGTAGAGAACGTGCCAGCCCCACTGCCTGCAAAACTATAGTGGTGGATGAGGAGGAAGAAGAGCGGGAAGATAGTGGTGGCTTAGAACATAGAGGTCGGAGGCAGCCCACAGATAGAATGGAGACTGAGTGCGCAGGTACCCCACCTTAGGTATAAGAAGAAGAAGATGACTTGGAAGAATTCCAAGGAGAGCTTCATTTCAAGAGGGTGTTCAAGAAGAACAAGGAAACAAGGCATGGGAAATCCTCAGTCTATTAGGAGGTCACCACGACTCTCTCCTCAAAAAGAGACAACTGAGAGGAAAAGGATGAAGTTGAAGCTAAATGAGGAGGCAGAGGAGTCTATGGAGAGTGTGCCTAATCCCCTATACATCCGGAAGAAGTGGAAGAACCCAGGGATGAAGATATAAAGGATAAAGAGGAAGGAGGGAAAGAGGTAGGAGAACTAGAACATGATACCACTCATAACATTGAAGATCCAACTCCAAAACTTGGTGCTCAAGTACCTAAGGGGCCAAGAAGAAGAGAACGAAGTGAGCAAGTGGAGAATACGGCTATGACGAGGACATGGGTAAAATTTTTCGCGCCCGATTCCAAAATACAAGTGGGCCTCAAGGAGTTGTATAGATGGGATTTGATGGACCCAGACATGGAAACCACATGCACAAGGAAACAATTGTCTTGGTCGATGAAAACTCACATGGATGAGCCCGATTTTGATGTATGTGAAGAGTCATGTGTGTCAAGAAGAATGAAAAAGGCACCACAAAACATGCACATAACTATCAAACCCACTATTATGTCTGACGAGCAGGTGAGTAATGCCATGGTGAAAGTATCTACAGAGGTGGCGCGGAGGAATGTAGATAAGGCTTCCACTATTAGAGCGCTACAAGAAGAAAACAAGGCCAAAGATGCTAAAATAACACGTCTAAAAGGAGAGAATGACCTAGAATAGAAAAAAATGAGGGCTTCAAAAGTATGGCAGAAGAAATTGGAGACTATGTCCTGAAAGTAAGACCACACCTAGAGTCAAAGGTACCGAGAAGTTTCCTTCGGCTATGCATTATGTGCGTACCTTAGTTGATTTGGTGCTTGAGGATGGACCCATTCGGATATCAGTGCCAAAGGACCCTGAGCAAGAAGAGAGAGAAAGGGCTTCAATGGTTAGAAAAATTTCATCTTATGAGGCATTGCTCCAAACCTTGTAGGAAGAGATGAAGAAAGCAGACCAAAATTTGAATATTTTTGCAGCTTCAGAAGTAGTAATTAGAATCAGGATGATGGTAGAAGATAATGAAGTCCTAAAGGAGATGAAGGATGAGACTTTGGGGTGCACAGAGAGATCATCACTAGTCAAGAAAAAGTGTGAGGCCCTTACAACATCCCAAGACCCACATAAGGAAAGGTTGGATGAAATTGGGAAGCTTATAGCGCAGAAGATGGATCTTCTGGAAGGAAGGATGTCTACAATGTCCAACATTTTTCTAGTATTATAGAATGAGAAGGAAGAGATTGCACAAGATGAGTTAGATTCTATTGGATTGGATATTCCAGAAAAGATAGAAGTCGTGCTAAATGATTGGCAAACCTTAGAGGTTGAAATCAAAGAAGAATATCGGAGTTAATTCTTCTAGTTGAAACAGAGGATATCGAGGATAAAATTTCATTATTTGTATAGTAATTCTTAAATTTCCTTCCATTCCCATTCTTTATTCTTTAGATATCAAAAGGCAACCATTGTCGGGGTGTCAATGCAAGTTTAGTGTGGGGTAATGTTGAGAGATGAAGTATGACACTAAGAAGAAGGCGTGCAGAAGATTCACACGTGGTAGCAAGGAAGATTTGAAGGTGCGGAAGGATAGGGAAGGATGCACGTGTGAAAGATAGAATGAATCTGGACTTAGCCATTTTCATGGTTACAAGCTAGTTTTGGAGATAGCGTGCAGAGCACACAACTAGATAGAAATTTGCACAACACGCAAATGATATTTTTGGAAGAACGTCTACTAAGCGCTTTGCATGAGTTTGAGTTAATAATAGGATTACCACTGCCAGTTAACTAGAAGAGATCTATTATTAGCGCACTTGCATGTGTGTCTATTATTGTAAAGGTGCATGGCTATTTTCAGCATGCGACCTATTTTGGGAATTATGTAAGCGGTGAAGGGAAAGTACCCACCCTTATAAATATGTAGTAATCTACGTAGATTAGAGAGAGTTGTGTATGAGCTAATATGGAGTTATGCTACCAAAAATGATACACGCATGAACTTATGATACTAATTATTGTAAGAAGCTTTTGTGTTTATTGTATTTAATATAATGGAGCGTATTGGATGAATAATGGTGTCAAATGTGACTGTAACTAGTTATTGCATGGATAATTTCATTATGTTTATCATTTGATTCATGATTCTTTAAGATCTAGATCTAGAATATGCTATGTGGAAATTTTATACTATTTATGGATTTGAATGCATTAACTCTTCATCATGTTCACATCCTGCACAAACAACTCTAAGGAGGGGCATGGTACCTTTGCATGCTTCGGGTGAGCGCTTAGTCTAGGTTGAGTGATGTTCTAGCGTGCTGGGTTATTCTTGGTAAATTCTAGGCTGCATCAGGCATCCTAAACAAAATAATGTAAACAACTTCGTATAATCAGTAAGCATGGTGAGAAAAATCCTAAAGAGGAGGAACTCAAAGTTAAAGAACTACTTGTGCATAATTGAATAGGAATCTGGAAGGCCAAGATTGGGTAAAAATTGACAAGTTGAAGAAATAACAAGTATAAGGACTTGATAGAGGGGTAAGTGCACCAAGATGGTGGACAATTAAGTGGACATAAAAACCTGAAATTTAGGTACCACGAGCACGGTTTATAAACGCGCTCGTGATTTCTAAACCGCGCTCGCAGTTTCTAAACCACACTTGCGCAATTGTTTTTATAGGCTCGGTGATTTTCGAACCTAAAACCGCGATTGCGGTTTGAAACCGCGAGCGTATAGTTAAAACCACGCTCACGGTTTCAAACCATGATCGCGGTCCTCTGAGACAAAAAAATAGACCCGCGACTCCTCATTTTCCCTCATTTTTCCTTTCCAACCGCGATTTCTCCTAGACCTTTAGCACTCATACTTTGAATACCCCTAAAAATTACTCTTCGGACTTGTGGATTGTGATAGTTTCAACCATGCCACCAAGACAAAGAGGTAAGCCCTCGATTTTGATCAATTTGTTTGTATTTTAGGTTTTTTTTTGTGATTTTCATGGGTTTTTCAATTTTTTGTTTATGTATACAATTTTTTTGTTTTTTTAGTTGCTCAGCAAGCTCGTAATCTTCAAACCATCAAAATATTCCTCAAAACCCTCCAAACAATCCTCAAAACCCTCCAAACATTCCGCAAAACCCTCCTCCAAACATAGATATGCCTCATGTGGCTCCTTCTGTCCCCACGGAACCAACAGAACACAAGCTGATATCGTTGGAAAAATATGACAAAATAAAATTGTCATTGAGAACCTTATTCAGAATATAAGACAAAATCATGCCACAAATCCATCCCACATGACTTTAGCCAACACATTGCAAACATTGATTGGCGAAGTTGACTCTGCAACTAACCTAATAGACAGATGGAATAACTTTAGAGGTGATTGTAGGCATTGGTATGCAAATAAATTATCCCATGCGGCCGTAAAAGACAATTTTTTTGGAAAAGACCACATTTGTGCATTATTTATTGACCCAAGAACCAATGCCCCCCTGCAGTTACTTGCAAATGGTTCCCAATCCATTGGTGCCACGATGACCGAATCAAGAACAATTTTTGGGACCGATGGTGGATGGTTTTTTATTATCCACCATGCAAAAACAATGAGGTTCTTTTTGAAGAAATTATATTGCGAGTTCGTGCTTAATGAGGTCCCAAATTATTTTGACTTTTCTGATTTTTATGGGCGAGGTGGTGGCTCTACATAGAGTAGACCTGGTGCACGCGTAGGTCAACCAAGGATCCCCCATGCCCCAAAACCCCCACTGCCTTCAATTATCCCTCCTACAGTGAAGGAGGTTGTGGAGATTGACACACTACATGCATTGAGGGAGCTCACTGACACTCTGACCCAACATAGTGAGCAGATTACATCTGGTGATGTTGGTGGAGGTGCTAGTTCTAGCGCACCACACCACTGTGGATCATGTGGTGCCGTATGCACTGCGGGCAAGACATCATTTGCTGGATCACATGATTTATTTTCTCTAGATGAGATGATGGCGGATGTTTTTGGAACTGGTGCAAAGGATCTTGGTCTTTCACAGGTAAATGTCAAATAAATATTTAATATATATATACAATAGTTTAATTCATGTTTGAGATTTTAATATATATGTATTTCATTGTACGTTATGTACATACATGTAAAAACTAATTTTTTATTTTATTTTAAATAGCAAGAGCCTAGTGAAGGAAACATCCGGCGTCGACATGCTAGCTACTACAGTTGGGCATGTTACAAACGTAAGTTTCAAGTTGTACTTAAATTTCAAATTTCATTTGATTGTGCACTTTTATTATTATAATGTTTCACTGTACATGTACATATTAATATATGTTTGTCTTTTATACTTGTAGGAGCCTAACGGGTCATCATCTGCTCTGGGAACTGAGGCTACTAGCACGCCTCACGTGACTTTTACGTAGGTTAGTTTCTCTTTACACTTTGTTTCTAATTATGGAATTTCACGTGGATTATGCTTTGGCTCTGTTATGTGGCAGTCATGTAGATTAATATTGATTTGTACATGTTTTTTGTATAGCTTATGATTGCTAGAGAGACTCCTCCATATATGCAAGACTGTGGAGGCTACTGTAGATACTGCCATAGCACATCTGAGATCCACTAAGCGAGGTACAATTTTTCAAATTTGTTAAATTTATTTAGGAATTATTTCTTATTACTTAAATCTACAATATGAAATTTTGTACATGAAATATTTAATTTGAAATTTAATTATTTGTATGTAGCTTACCTCTCATGAGTCTATTGTTGTCCCTGTCATGTCAACGACAAATTGATAGGGATCATGACATTGCGGTAAGATTTCACATGCATTTTAACTAAATTCTAAGTTTCTAAATTTTGAATGTATTTTAAAAATTTGGGTGTTAAAAACTTGTTGTTTATGAATGTGAGTTAGGTTGCGCAGCCTACTTAGAGACGCCTAGGACCACATGGATGAAATCCGTAGTGGCATCTCCCTCCACTACATCCCCAGGTTGTGGATGTTGGTATCCAAATTGATTCTCCCTCAAAGTCTAAGCAGCATCACTGGTTTGACAGGAAGCTTAGAGATAGATTAGATCATGATGAATCATTTTGTAGCCGGGGATGAGATCTAACTAGCCCTCTGTCACTCAAATGTAGAGAAATGGATAGCACCCTCAAGAGGATTTGATCTATCCTCACTATTTTAGGTTGTGCCTTTCAACTAGGGTAAGAGGACCCTTTTGTAGCTGTTGTTATGGAGGAGGTGGATAGATATCCTTCCCAATGATGATGTTAAGGAGACCTTGGAGAAAATATGATCAATGCAAAAAAATGTAACTCTCACGAGTTGTCACTCTAGATAGTGGAGATATTTTCTAGGCAAGGTTCAGGCTACTAAAGACATTTGAAACCCTGATTGTTTCTGCATGTTTTGGTAACAGATATTATGCATTTGTATACATACGAGGACAAACAGGGGTAGTACAGGTAGGATTGGTTGTTGTTGAAATGAATTTTTGGTGGGAGGTGGGGCAGGGTGAACTTGATTCACCAAATCCTTGAGGAATCTTACAAAATGGAAGGTTAAACCAACAAAATGCTACAAATAGTTAAAATATCTCTTTAACAAGAATATGTGCTTTAATGGAGGCCCAGATCAGCACTCTTTCACATAATCTTTGAGTTTCTATCATGAAGGCCCGAGTTAGAGAACCCAACAAAGCATCAAGATCTAAACCAAATCACGCCTAAGGTACACCCAAAGGCTTATAGACAATCTCTGTCAACATATGAGAGAAAAGTGATTTTAAATCATTTATTCCAATCCCAAATGAAAGATCTTCTGAGAAATGAAATTGCAGATGCCACTAAACTGTCACAAGGATTGAGTCTGTGTGATTGGGTCAAATTTTAATACAAGATTGCAACAGAAAAAGGAGAAACTACTTGCATACATTCAAAAATAAAACCAACATATTTTTCTCAAGACAACACAAAAAACTTGAATTTGATTAAGTCTATTAGTAGGGAAATTTTCATAGAATGATCTCAGAGCTTGTGAATGGTTGTACACTTGTAACCACATTGACACAATAAAACTTAATACAAAAGGAGATAACCTAGTTTCTCAGATAAATTCTCAAAAGACAGGCTTTGTCAAATTTTCCTCTCGGGAATTTTCTTCGACCTCTAACACTCCAACCTTCAACTTCCAACCCTTTGCATGAAAAATTCATGCCATTTATAACATTTACAACAGAGCCCTTCCCCCCCAAAAAAACTAGACATTGAGTGCCACGAGTGCTCACTATGATTTCGATCGCGATTTCTAGGATCAGATCTGCATAAAAGTCTTCAGGTGCTCAGAGGGTAGATCTCCTCGAGCCTCTCCCATATTCAACTCCCTCTTCTGGTAGGTGACCTTTTCCTTCTATTTTCAACCACTCCCACTCCCAATCTGTCAAATGTGGCTCCTTGCATGCTCGGGAGAAGAAAAATGGAAAATCCGATCGGGCACGAAAGCCAGACCATTTTAATGGCGAAAGATGTCTTTCATATTTCCCCACCAAACTTAGATATCAAAATTTACTCCCTCCCTACTCGGCGTGTAGGAAATACCAAGAAATCATGAAGAGTTGCACTTCCAGGAGCTCTAGAGTGAAAATGGTGGAAGAATCAGATACAGTTGCACAACTGCCATTAATTTCATCTTTGAATTTGGACCGTCCACGTGGAAGATTTGAATTTAAAAACAAACTCAGGGGTTTCCTTTGAATTTTTACAACTTTTGGAAAAAATGGAAAAATTTCATATTTTGTTCCACACCTCCGCCCTCGAGAAATGAGCCTGACACGTGTCCTGAGGTGGGTCCCAAAAGAACCGCGGCCAAATTCTTCCATCTTACCTCTTTTTTGGAAAAAGGAAATTTTTCCAAGTTTTCCCATAGCTCTTCCCTTGAGAAATGCTTGACATGTGTCCTAATGCAGGTCCCAGTGGAATTGCACTTCCTTTTTTACTTTTAACTCTTTTCTCTCAAAAGGAAAATTTTCTAACTTTCCTCCATGGTCCGCACCTCCCTTTGAATGGAGCAAGCTTTGACTTTTCCCTTTATCGGGCCTGTGGGCCATTTTGATGTTTTTAGTCATTTGCATATCAAGGGAAATAAATCCAAATTTCCCCCGATGGTCCGCCTACCCGCCCCTTTGACTTGTCAAATTGCCATGTGTCACAATGGCGCTCCTTGAGATGGTCCCAAAATTTGATATCTTGAACAAGTGTGGGCTCGCCATGTGTCATGTTCCGAGAAAAGTTTGTCTGAGTGCTTGAAGCTCAGTGGAAGGCACCATGTGTCATGCTCCGAGGTAGTCTCCTTTGGCCATTGAAAATTCTAAGCAAAATGCAAAGTGAGTGGACACCTCCACGTGTCAATGCAATGCTCCTTCAAAAACCTTAAGGCCTTTTTTTAAAAATGATGACTTGGGGGTGCGCTTCCACTTTAGACTTTTACCCCATTTTCCAAAGGGGAAAAATATCCACCTTACCTCCGTAGGCCCGCATCTCCGCCATTAGTTTTGCCACACGTCCTCTTACGGGGTCAAACTGAGACCTTTTTCCCTGCTTCTTAATTTTGATCCAATCAGATCCTGGCAGGGCCGCGGGGTGGGTTCAAATTTCTTGCCAAAGTAGAAAAAGAGAATAAGTTAAAAAAATAGACTCGCCACACCCCATCCAATCAGAAGAAGCCACGTAAGCACCAAAAGAACCAATAAGATTGAGCGGAGTCACAGACCAAATTTTACTTTTCGACAAAAAAGTAAAAATTGATAAGTCAAAGCATTTTCCCCATCATCCCCGACCAACCAAAAGAAGCCACATCCCCTATCGATGTAAGGGTACAAATTTGACCAGGAGAAATGCCGTCAAACCGTAAAATATAGAAAAACCATCATTCGAGCCCGAAAATGAAAATTTCTCCAAGGACAGAGAATTTAGAAATGTTACAAGGCTCAAATATGTTTCTCAAAGATACATCCATTCATTTTTCTTCAATTATTTAGGACATAAATGACAAAGAAGACAAATCTCGACTATGGAGACCAAAAAACATGGGAGAACCAAGTTTTTGGATGAACAGAGAATGGGAGACCCAAATTACAGACCTTTTCAAGAGGAACAAAGAAACAAGGAGCAAACCATGGACCCATAAGTGATCTACGACCCAGGAACATATTAAAAATGGCAACAAAGATTAACCAGCACAACACGGGAAAAAGAAAGTGACAGAGGCATAAATCGATAGATTTTCAAAGGAAAATTGGGGCGACACTATTTTGAGCACCAACACGCCTCCGACTCGGGATGGGCACTCCTATGGGTAGCAAGAACAAAGGTAGACTAAGTGAAAAACATCCATTGGGAAATGGAGTTAGCTTCACAGAGAGCAGAGACATAGAGCCATCTTCAAAAAGAAATAGAGAAACCAACAAAAAATAGGTCACCGAGGACCAGAATGAGCAAAAACACAAAAGACAAGGAACAAACAACAAATATACATTGTATAAAATATTTTCTTCCTTGATTCAGGGGAATCAATCCAAGAAATATTTCAAATGCCTACCATTAACAAGAAATTTGAGCAGTTCACCATCTAAGTCCTTGAGAAAGAAGGTATTCTTTCCAATCCTAATATCAATGGAGTAAGGGCCCATCCATAATGAGTCAAATTTTCCATGTTTTCCCTTATCCTCATGTCTGCTATCCCATAGTAGCACAATATCTCCAACATTGAAAGCTCTAGGAGTGACCTTTTTCTCAAATAAATTATTCAGTCTCTCTCTAAACTTTATATGCCTCTGGTGGGACACCCTCCTCTCTTCATCAAGCTCAACAATCTGATTAATGCGGAAATCATAAGGACCTATCTCTTGATCTTCCGGTTTTTGCATAAATTGATAAGAAGACAATTGCATATGAAAAGGTAGTAGGGCCACGAGTCCCATATACCAACTCAAATGGACTCTTTCCAAGTGACCCTCTTGACAGTGATCCTATTTGCCCAAACAACAAACTTCAATTGTTCACCCCACTTTCTCTTGTTTTGCTCCAATGTTCTTCTGATGATCTTCAACAAATTTTTATTACTGGACTCAGCTTTTCCATTTCCTTGGGGATTGTAATTGGAGGCATATGTCAAGTTAATCCCATACTCCCTGCACATTGCCACCAAAGGCTTAGCTCTAAATCTCATGGCATTATCAGCTACAATCTTGATTGGTACCCCAAACCTGCAGATGATGTTGTTCAACACAAAGTCCATGACAACTTGGTGTGTTTCCTTCTTGGTGGGGATTGCCTCCACCCATTTAGTAAAATAATCAGTTGCTACAAGAATCCACTTATGGCCAACACTTGAAGGGTATGAAATCTCACCAATGAAATCCATTCCCCATTGCTTGAATGGGGCTTCAATTGATATAGGCTACAAAGGAAGGGAGCCTGAAGCTTTCAGTCTTCTAGAGAAGCATTGGCAGCTTTCACATCTTCTAACCAACAAGGTTGTATCCTTGAAAAGAGTCGGCCACCAATAACCAGCCATCAAGATCTTGTGTGTTGTGACTCTTGCAGCAAAATGCCCCCCACAAACTCCTCCATGAAGGTCAGCAATTATCTTGGGGGTTTCTTCTTCAGTAATACACCTTAAGAGGACTCCCTCTAGGTTCTTCCAAACTAACCCATAATCAGTGATGACATATTTTTGGGAAGCCAACTTAAGGGCTCTCTTCTAGTTCTTACTTAAGTGCTCAGGGAAGTTCAGTTGTTTGAGATAAAAGATTACATCTTTATACCACTCAGAATTCATCAATGCTTGAAAAACATCTACCCTTTCTTCTTCTACCTCATTTACCTCAATAGTTTGCAAGTTTCTCTCAACCATAAGCTTAGCCAAGCCCAAACTTCTCACTAAATTCGTGGTTTGGATATCCATATCATATTCTTGCAATTTGTTCACCCACCTGCATCTCTTGCTTGAGACTTCCATCTCTGACAATATTTCCTTTACCATGGTGTGGGGAACATAAGCAACCACTTTAGAACTTAGAATGTAAGGTCTAAAAACCTTTTTTGCTTTTACTAAGGCAAATGTCTGCTTTTCCATGATAGTGTACTTTAGCTTAGCCCCTGTAAGGCCTTACTAAAGAAGGCAATTGACCTCTCAGCCCCTTCATCATCCTTTTGTAGCAGAATAGAAGCAATAGTGTTCTCTGAAGCTAGAAAATAGTTGGAAAGACTTCTTATAATATGGAGCTTCCAGAACAGGTGCATGCTTTAGTACTTCTTTGATCCTTGAAATCTTGGATGGCAGTCTCCTCCCATTTGATGATCTGCTCTTTCTTCAGCATGGAAGTGATTGGAATGGTCAGCTTAGGAAAGTTTGATATGAATCTTCTAATGAAGTTTATTTTCCCAAAGAAGGACTGAATTCCTTAGTATTTGGGATTGGGACCTTGTTGATGGCCTCTACTCTTTCTAGATCAATCATCACTCCTTCTTGTGACACTATGTGACCAAGCAAATTTTCCTTCTGCACTCCAAAATGACATTTCTTTGGATTGAGTGAGATGCCATATTCTCTACATCTTATCAACATCTTCTCCAAGTGCAAAATTGGTCACTTCTCTTTCTAGAAAATACGGTTACATCATCTTGATAAACTTTGATAAATTCAACAAAAGCAACATCCATTGCTCTTTGAAAGGTGGCTCGGCATTCATTAGACCAAAGGGCATCCTTACATAGACATAGGTCCCCCAAGGAGTAGTGAAGGCTTTCTTGATCCTTTATGATTCCTTCACCATGACTTGGTTATAACCAGAGAAACCATCCAAGGTGGAAAGAAACTCAGAACCATTCACTAACTGCAACATGTTCTCCATATTTGGTAAAGGATAATTATCCTTCATTTATTCTCTATTTAGATTTCTGAAGTCCACACATAACCTGATGTCACTATTTTTCTTTCTGACTAGCACTAGGTTTGTAACCCAAGAAGAGTACCTTGTGGGCTGGATAATCCCTCCATCTCTCAGCTTCTTCAGTTCCTCTTGCATCTTGAGAGATAAGATTTGATTGATAGGCCTCTACTTCTGCCTGAATGGCTTTGCATTAGACACCAAGGGGATCTCATGTTGAAATAGGTCTTCTCTGTATGCCTTTAGTTTAGAATAGGTCCAAGCCATAAAATCTTGGTATTTTTTCAATAGTTGGATGTATGATTGCTTCTCCTCCTTACTCAAATTGCTGCCTAACCAAATTTTCCTTGGATTTTCTTATGTGCCAAGATCATGCTCCTCAATGTCCTCAAGGCTGCTTATATATCTGTTAACAATGCAATCAACATTATCAAAATTGGACTCAAGAGCAATTAGACCTCTAGGAATGGTATTGGTCTTTAGCTGGATGATGCCCTTGCCAAAAAAAGTCTCCTTTCCCTCAACAAATCCCACAAAGTTATATGCATCAACACTTGTGTACAACACTTCATAGGATGCATTGTTGGGATCCTCAATGAGGTGCAACATCTTATTTTCCCCATACAACCTAACAAGGCTACCCTCAATTGGAATGATAGCATAGGACATATCCATTTGGACACTCCCACCAACACTTGTAGCCGATTTTCTTGATAGTACCATGCCCCACTTGGCTGGGAAGTCAACAATGACAACATCAAGTTTTAAGTTTTTTCCTTGGTAAGCTGCAAGCTGCACCACAAAACCCTTCACACATCCCACTACTGGCACTTCTCTGGAGTCCATGGAAGTGCACTTCCCATATGCTTCTGTCACTTTGATGTTTAGCTCATTCATCACCTCCAAAGGCAAGACATTGCATGATGCCCCTAAGTCAAACATGCAGTTGTGTAGTAGCCTATCCTTAATGATGAAAGTGGTGAAGAATGGATCCAAATTCATCTAAGAGTCCACCAAGGATGTTCCCAAATAGACCTTAGGAGGTTCACCTAGTTCCTCCAATGTTGGTGGTGTTTCTAATTCTTGAATAATCGGAGGAGTCTCCACAACATTTACATTTCTGCCTAGGGAATTCTTCTCTTCTTTCAATCCCAAGTATTCAAATGCTCTCTTTTTGTGCTCAGGAATCCTAAGCAACTCAACAATTGTGATAGAGACTTTGATTTGACTTAAAACCTGGGCTATGTCATATGGGACATTCCTTATCAAGGTAGTATTGGAAGGAAAGCCAACACACTCATTAGGTGGTACAGGATTTTTGACAACTTGGGCATGAGGAGGGGTATGATTTTGTTTGGAATTGTAGGGCTTTTAGCAGTGCCTCTTTCCTAGGAGCCTCTTTAGGAATGTTTGAAAGTAAGGGAGCTTTAGGCTTGGCTTGAGGCCCTGCCCCTTTGACAACCTTACTTCTTGTGTTATATTCCTTCTCTTGAGAAACCACAACATTCATCAGTAACTGCCTATCTTCCTTAGATGGGATTCCTCCATCATACTTCTTTATCATTAAAGCCCTTAAATATTCAAATTCATTATTGGGAAATTCAAAATTTTGTACATTATCTACTTCTAAAGTATGAGAGAGAGGAATAATAAGTACCCTATAAATGCAATCCCAAAAGGTAGTAACAGTCTGAGCACTTATCACCTCAGTTGAAGTTGCCCCTTGTGAGCTCGTGGAACAACCCATCATGCAGACATCATCATCATTATCATCATCACTTCTTCTTCTTCTTGTTTATCTTCTTCACAAGGAACATGAGGCATGAAACATTTGTCACACCAATCAATTACATTTTTCTCCTCCACCACAGCAACCCTAATAGCCAAAGGATCAGGTACCATTCTATTATCCCTAGCTTGGGACTGTCTATTTCCAGATCCAACAAGTCACTTGCCTCTATCATCATATATTTGGTGGTTTGTGAATCTGTCTTGGCCTTGTTGCTTGTGTTGACCTTGTGAGCTCTGCCCAATTCCCTTCTCATCCCGGGCTAGCTTGTATGAAATCTCTTTGATAGCCCCTGCCAAAGTCTTCACAACTTCTTCCAAATCCACAACCTTGCTTGTTTGAAGTTTTTCTGGGTTAACTAGCTTTACACCTTCCTCTTTAGAGGATTTCCAATTGCCTTGATATTTTTCTCTATCTATAGAGCCATGGTGAAGGCCTGCCTCAAATTTTTGGGGTTTTTGTCTCTTAAATAATATGCATCCTTTTTATCAAATGCATCAGTATATTTGATCAAACATGACTCATCACAAGGCCTTATCCTAACAGGAAACCTTCTCAGGGTCTTATTGAACCTTGTGTTGAAATCATGTACTAACTCATTAGGGTTCTTTTTTATGTTTTTGAATTCTATCAAAAGAAACCTAGGGTCATTCCTATCACCATATTGCAATCTGAATGCATTACTCATCTCATTCCAAGAATCAATAGAGTTATCTAGCAATGCTTTATACCAATCCCTAGCATCCTCTTCCAAGGTATGGATAAATAGCTTGATATATACATCTTCATGTTCAATCTCAAAATATTCCATCATATTGATAAAAATATTTAGATGTTGATCACCAGTAATAACATTGTTTCCTTGGAACTTTGGCATTTTGTTCCTTACATCTTGAGGAATTGCATTTGGATATCCAGCCATTCCCACAAAATTTATAGGTCCAAAGGTGTTTACAAAAAAGGGGGTCTAGGTGGAGGTAAAGCTATGTTCCTTTGAGGAGGTGATCCTGGAGGGGTGACAAATTGATGAGGGGCAAAGGGTCCTTGGAACACATGAGTATAATTTTCAAAATGGATACCCCCTAAAGGCCTTGCCTCTTGGAAATATCTATCTATTTCATAAAAGATAGGTGTAGAATGTGAAGCAAACCTTTCAAAATCAAATGAAGGCCCCTCTCCACTGGAGAGTTCAATTCCACAAAGAGGCTACCTGATTCAAAGTCACTTGAATGGTAGTCTTTAATGATAGGCTGATCACTTTCATCAATGGAGATCCCTCTTCTTGTCTGTTGATCTCCAACAGCTCTCCAGGATTTTCTTCCTTCTGATTTTGCTTTTCCTAGCTCTGGAAACAATGTCCTAGTAGGATCCCTAGCAAAGAAAGATCTTCTTCCTTCTAGCTTTGCAAGTATTAGTAACAAATATGACTTTGATAGAGTTTTAATACATTGGTACTCATTAAAATCAAATCAACAGGGAGTCACCACTAAGGATTTCCACCTTAGTTGTGCAGATGCACTAAATATGATCTGTCAAATGTCTATCAATGCTAGAAACTAGAAATGGAAAGATTCTGGATTTTCCTTGTCCAAATTTATCAAATGAAAGCTAATGCACTAGGTGTGAACACTGAAAGAATTACACATAGCACTTAGAGTATATAGGAAGTGTTTTACCAAGGTTTGAATATGAATTGCAATCACTATGTCCCCTCAAACAATGGCACCGAAGCATTGTTGACGGTCTAAATAGATATGAACTAGTAGTGAATCAACAAATAGTCTCATCAACTCAAATAAGTCCCCAACAATGGCACCACTTAGGTGTTGGTATCTAAATTGATTCTCCCTCAAAGTCTGAGCAACATCATTGGTTTGATAGGAAGCTTAGAGATAGATTAGATCATGATGAGTCATTTTGTAGTCTGGGGATGAGATCTAATTGGCCCTTTATCACTCAAATGTAGAGAAATGGATAGCAGCCTTAAGAGGATTTGATCTATCCTCACTATTTTAGGTTGTGCCTTTCAACCAAGGTAAGAGGACCCTTTTATAGCCTGTTGTTATGGAGGAGGTGGAGAGATATCCTTCTTAATGAAGATGTTAAGGAGACCTTAGAGAAAATATGATCAATGCAAAAAAATATAACTCTCACGAGTTGTCACTCTAGATAGTGGAGATATTTTCTGGGCAAGGTTCAGGCTACTAAAGACATTTGAAACCCTGATTGTTTCTACATGTTTTGGTATAAATATTATGCATTTATATACACATGAGGAAAAACAGGGGTAGTATAGGTAGGATTGGTTGTTCTTGAAATGAATTTTTGGTGGGAGGTGGGGTAGGGTGAACTTGATTCACCGAGATCCTTGAGGAATATTACAAAATGGAAGGTTAAACCAACAAAATGCTACAAATAGTTAAAATGTCTCTTTAACAAAATATGTGCTTTAATGGAGGCCCAGATCAACACTCTTTCACACAATCTTTGAGTTTCTATCACGAAGGCTCGAGTCGAGAACCCAAAAAGCATCAAGATCTAAACCAAATCATGCCTAAGGTACACCCAAAGGCTTATAGACAATATCTGTCAACAGATGAGAGAAAAGTGATTTTAAATCGTTTATTCCAATCCCAAATGAAAGATCTTCTGGAGAAATGAAATTATAGATGCCACTAAACTTTCACAAGGATTGAGGCCTGTGTGATTGGGTCAATTTTAATACAAGATTGCAACTGAAACAAGAGAAAATACTTACATACATTTAGAAATAAAACCAACATATTTTACTCAAGACAACATAGAAAAACTTGAATTTGATTAAGTCTATTAGTAGGGGAAAGTTTCATAGAACAATCTCAGAGCTTGTCAATGGTTATACACTTACAACCACCTTCACACAATAAAAATTAATACAAAAGGAGATAACCTAATTTCTCAGATGAATTCTCAAAAGACAGGCTTTGTCAAATTTTCCTCTTGGGAATTTTCTTCAACCTCTAACACTCCAACCTCTAACTTCCAACCCTTTGCATGAAAAATTTGTGCCATTTATAAAATTTACAACAGATCCCTTTTCCCCCCTAAAAAAACTAGACATTGAGTGCCACAAGTGCTCGCTATGATTTCGATCGTGATTTCCAGGACTAGATTTGTAAAAAAGTCTTCAGGTGCTTAGAGGGTAGATCTCCTCGAGCCTCTCCCACATTCAACTCCCTCTTTTGGTAGGTGAAATTTTCCTTATATTCGCCAACCACTCCCACTCCCAATCTATCAAATATGGCTCCTTGTGTGCTCGGGAGAAGAAAAATGGAAAATCCGATCAGGCACGAAAGCTAGACCATTTTAATGGCGAAAGATGTCTTTCAGATTTCCCCCACCAAAATTAGATATCAAATTTACTCCCCTCCTTGCTTGGCGTGTAGGAAATACCAAGAAATCATGAAGACTCATACTTCCAGGAGGTCTAGATTGAAAATGGTGGAATAATAAGATATAGTTGCACAGCTGCCATTGATTTCATCTTTGAATTTGGACCGTCCACGTGGAAGATTCAAATTTAAAAACAGACTTGAGGGTTTCCTTTGAATTTTTATAACTTCTGGAAAAAATGAAAAAAATTCATATTTTGTTCCACACCTCCACCCTCGAGCTACGAGCCTGACACGTTTCCTTAGGTGGGTCCCAAAAGAACCGCGCCTAAATTCTTGCCACCTTACATCTTTTTTGGAAAAAGGAAAATGTTTTTCCAAGTTTTTCCCAACTCTACTCTTCCCTTGAGAAATGCTTCTGACACGTGTCCCAATGAAGGTCCCAGTGGAATTGTGCTTCCTTTTTTACTGTTAACTCTTTTCTCTCAAAAGGAAAATTTTCCAACTTTCCTCCGCGGGTCCGCACCTCCGCCTTTGAATGGAGCAAGCTTTGACTTTTCCCTTTATCGGGCCTATGGGCCATTTTGATGTTTTTAGTCATTTGCATATCAAGGGGAAAAAATCCAAATTTCCCCCGATGGTCTACCTACCCGACCCTTTGACTTTTCAAATTGCCATGTGTCACAATGGCGCTCCTTGAGATGGTCCCAAAAATTTGATATCTTAAACGAGCGTGGGCTCGCCACGTGTCTGTTTCTAGAAAAATTTTTCTCGAGTGCTTGAAGCTCAGTGGAAGGTGCCACATGTCATGCTCAAGTATTCTCCTTTGGCCGTTGAAAAGTCTAAGAAAATGCAAAGTGAGCGGAGGCCTCCACATGTCAATGCGACACTCCTTAAAAATATTAAGGCCTTTTTTTTAAATGACTTGGTGGGGCGCACTTCCACTTTAGACTTTTACCCTATTTTTCCAAAGGGGAAAAATATCCAACTTACCTCCGTAGGCCCACACTCTCGCAATTAGTTTTGCCACGCATCCTCTTGCGGGGTCAAACTGATACCTTTTTCCCTGCTTCTTAATTTTTCTCCAATCAAAGACTGGTGTGGCCGCGGGGCGGGTTCAAACTTTTTGCCAAAGTAGAAAAAGATAACAAGTTCAAAAATAGACCCGCCACGCCCCATCCAATCAAAAGAAGCCACGCAAAGCACAAAAAAAATCAATCGAGATTGAGCGGAGCCACGGGACCAAATTTGCCTTTTCACCAAAAAAGCAAAAAGTGATAAGTCAAAGCATTTTCCCATTGTCCCCGACCAACCAAAAGAAGCCATGTCCCCTATCGATGTAAGGATGTAAATTTGACCGGGAGAAATGCCCGTCAAAACTTGTAAAATAGAAAAATGATCATTCGAGCCCGAAAATGAAAATTTCTCCAAGGACAGAGAATTTAGAAATGTTACAAGGCTCAAATATGTTTCTCAGAGATACATCCATTCATTTTTCTTCAATTATTTAGGGCAAAAAATGACAAGGAAGACAAATCTCGACTATGGAGACTAAAAAATATGGGAGAACTCAAGTTTTTGGATGAACAGAGAACAGAGACCCAAATTATAGACCTTTTCCAGAGGAACAAAGAAACAAGGAGCAAACCATGGACCCATAAGTGATCTACGACCCAAGAACAAATTAAAAATGGCAACAAAGATTAACCAGGCACAACACGGGGAAAAATAAAGTGACAGAGGTCGTAAATCGATAGATTTTCAAAGGAAAATTGGGGTGAGACTATTTTGAGCACCAACAATGGACATGCTACTTCTATCAAAAGAGCAAAGAGAGGGAAGATGTTTCATGATTAGATTCATAGGACGTGGATGTACATAGATATATATATATGGGCCAGCTGGTCCTAGTTCATGATTCTTTATAGGACATTGCATATATAGCCTTATGTGACCGCATGTGGTCCTATATGTATGACACACTTGGTTCGAGATGTACACATGTTATGAACTTATATTTTTAGGAATTTCCAGAGACATGCATCCAGCACACTTAGTTTGATACATTATATATCCATGTATTGGTTTTCATAATTAGATTACGTCTATGTTTGATTTGAATTCATTGCACATGGTATCCTTCTATGTATGTATATTCTATGTATATTAATTCTATATGTATGTTTGATTTAAAATTAAAAAAATATTGTGCAACATATATGAATATAATGTTACTATGGTGCAACATTGCATGGTACAATTGTTAAGAAATTAAGGGAAGCATATGTAGTCCTCCATCAACATGGGCAACTTATCATTTTCCTCTTAAGTCATGAAAAAATATTTCATACCTCGAATCTTGAAATAAGAAGTCTTCCTTGGGTCATTTGGTTTTTGAACTATGTATTTAATGTTATTTATCGGAAGGATATTATTCATTTTACCATTGATGAGTATGGTGGTGTATGACCAATCCATCTTTATATCCCCACCAATATCGTGATAGAAACTTTGAGAAATCTAGTTGTCCCTTTGTTACTTGGATTTGTGGAGAGATGGATAGCACCTCAAAAGGATGTGATCTTATCCTAACTATTTTAGGTTGTGCCTTTCAACCAAGGTAAGAGAACCTATTTTGTAACCTCTGTTATTTGAAAGGAGATACAAGTACCTTTCTTTTGCATAAATTTTGTAGAGAAGGCCTTGGGGAAAATATGATCAACACACCAGATCTGACTCTCATGAGTTGTCACTTCCAGATCATGGAGATATCTTCACAACAAGGCAAAGGTTACTAAAGACATTTGAGACCCTGATCTGTTTTGCATACTTTAGTAAAAGGATTTTGGTCTTGTGTGGGTATACAGAGAAAAAAACAAGGGTAGTATGGGTAGGATTAGTTGTTTTAAATGATTTTTTGGTGGGAGGGGAGACAAGATGGACTTGACTCACCAGATCCTTGAGAGCTTATGCAAAATGGAAAGATTCAATCAACAAAATGCCACAAAAAGTTAAATTGTTTCCTCAACTAGAATATGTGCTTCAATGGAGGCCCAAGATCAGCACTCTTTCACACAACCTGTGGGATTTTATCATGAAGGCTCGAGTCAGAGGACCCAATAAAGCACCAAGATTTAAACCAAGTCATGCTTGAGGTACACCCAGAGGCTTACAGAGAATCTCTATCAACAAAATGAAAGAAAAGTGATTTTAAACCATTTATCCCACTCCCAGATGAAGGCTCTTCTGAGAAATGAAATTACAGATGCCACTAAACTATCACAAGGACTGAGACCTATGTGATTGGACTATATTTTGGTACAAGATTGCAATAGAAACAAGAAAAACTACTCGTATGCATTCAGAAATGAAATAAATACACTTTACTCAAGATTGACACAGAATAACTCAAAGTTTGATCAAATTTATCAGCAAGGGAAAGTTTCTAGAACAATCTCAAAGCTTTCAATGGTTGTACACTTGCAACCACCTTGACATGATCAAATTTGACACAAAGAGAGATATACAGGCTTCTCTAGATGGCTTCTCAAAATGGATGGGCTCTGTCAAGCTTTTTCTGCTGGAGAAAATCAGTCCTGATCTTTCAAAAACTCCCAACCATTTTCACATGATGAATTTGTGCCATTTATAGCATTTCCAATAGAGCCCCTTCCTCCCAAAAGACAAAAACTTTAAATGCACCAAGTGTTTGCCATGAT
The DNA here is from genome assembly GCA_018340775.1 of Taxus wallichiana var. yunnanensis. NCBI lineage: Eukaryota > Viridiplantae > Streptophyta > Pinopsida > Cupressales > Taxaceae > Taxus > Taxus wallichiana. Next base: position 892,223,876 of record CM031235.1, read on the forward strand.
TCTTTCGTGATTTCGTAGAATCAGATCTACAAAAGTCTCCAGGTGCTCGAGGGAAAATATCTTTGATTTCTTCCCGCATTCAACTCCTTTTCTGGAAAAAAACATGCCTCCATCCATTCACCAACCACTTCCACCCCATATCAATCAAATCTGACCCCTTGCATGCTAGGAGAAGAAAAATGGAAAACCAGATCGGGCTTGAGAGTCAAACCTATTTTAATGGTGAAAGACGTCTCTAGATCTCTCCACCAAACTCTAGATATCAAAATTAACTCACTCCTCTATTTGCGTGTAGAAAATAATAAGAAATCATGAAGACTCACACTCCTAGGATTTTTATAGAAAAAGGGGGAAAATCAGATTTAGACACTCAGCACCGTTGATCTTTGATTTTGAATGTGGGCCATCCACGTGGAAGATGCAAAAACAAGCTCGGGGCTTCCTTTGACCTTTTCTGACCCTTTTGAAAAAATGGAAAAATTTCCCATTTTTCTCGCACCTCCGCTTCTAAAAATGGGCCCGACACGTGTCTGAGGTGGGCCCCAAAGGAAACATGGAGAAATTCTACCATTTGACTCTCTTTTGGAAAAAGGAAAATTTTCCAAGTTTTCCCCCATAGCTCCGCCCTTGAGAAATACTTTTGACACGTGTCCCAATGTGGGTCCCAAATGGAACTACGCTTCCCCTTTTACTTTTAACTCTTTTTTCTCAAAAGGAAAATTTTCCAATTTTCCTCCGTGGGTCCACACCTCCGCCATTGACCGGGGAAAAACATTGACTATTTCCCATCGGGCTCATGGGCCATTTTTGCTATTTTAACCTTTATGAAGAAAAGAGGTAAAAATTTTGAATTTGCCTCCGATGGTCCACCTCCCGCCCCCTATGACTTTTCAAATTGCCACGTGTCACCATGGCACACCTTGAGGTGGTCCCAAAAATTTGATACCTTGAATGAGTGCGGGCTCGCCACGTGTCCTGCTGGAGAAAAAATTTGTTTGAAGGCTTGAAGCTCAGTGGAAGGCACCACTGTGTCATGCTCTCGAGGCAATCTCCTTTTGGCCATTGAAAAGTCTAAGTAAAATGCAAAGTAAGTGGAGGCCTCCACGTGTCATCCTGGTGCTTCTTTAGAATGAAACTCAAGGGCCGGTCCCCAAACATGTGTGGTTCCTCCATGTCTCCATGGTGCAACTTCAAGATGGTGCCCAAAGTAGAGACCCTGAATGAGCATGCAAGCTCGCCATGTGTCCTAGTTCCACCAAACTACTCCATTTGCATAAAAATTTGTCTAAGTATGGGCAAAGCAGCGGAAGCCTCCACGTGTCCTCCCGCTACTCCAAGGCAAAGCCCAAAAGTAGATCTTCAAATGAGTGTCATTCCTCCACATGTCCTAGACTTCCCGAAAACCTTTTGAAATTTTTCTAAGTATGGGAAACCCAACGGAAGCCTCCATGTGTCTCTTTCCTGCCAGCCCTCCACGTGTCCTCCCAAGTGCTACTTCAAAGCCAAACCAAAAATTTGATTCTCAAATGAGAGTGTCATTCCTCCACGTGGACACATTTTAAAAAGTTGAGGCTTTTTATAGAATTTTGAAGTATTAAGCTGATCCGCATCCAACCAAGAGGTGCCACATTTCCCTATCGATTGAATGATGTAAATTTGACTAGGAGAAATGCCCATCAAACATAAAAAACAAGAGAAATGTCCATTGAGCTAGAAAATGAGGTTTTCTTCAAGGACAAAGAATTTAGACTATTGCAAGGCTCAAACACGATCCTTAGGGACACATCAACTCATTTCTCTTTGAGTATTTAGGGAAAAAATGGCAAGAACAACAAATTTGATTGTGGAAAATGGAGAAAATGGGAAAATGTGAGTTTTGAAGGGACAGAGCATGGGAGACCAAAATATAGAGCTTTTCCAGAGGAACAAAGGAACCATGAGACAAATATGGACCCACACATGATCCTCGACCCAGGAGTAGACTAAAAATGGCAATAAGACCGACCAAGCACCATATGGGGAAGGAGAAAATGACAGAGGCCATGAATGAATAAATTTTCAAAGGCACAGATGGGGCGAGACCATTTTGAGCACCAACATTGGCTCGACTCGGGGATGGGCACTCCCTGTGAGTGCCACAAGAACAATAGTAGACCAAGTGCCAAAAATATCCATTGGCAATAGAGTCATCTTTGCAGAGAAAGAGAAACAAAGCCATCTCCAAAAACAAACAAAGAAGCTAAGCAAAAATAGGTCACCGAGGACCAAAAGCAAAAACAAAAACAAAAAAAAGAAACAAACAACAAACTATACACTATACAAGAGGTGTTTACCTTGATTCAGAGGAATCAATCCAAGAAATGCTTTAGATGCCTACCATTAATAGGTAGTTCAAGCAATTCACCATCTAGATCCTTCAAGAAGAAGGTGTGTTCACCAATTTTGATGTCAATGGAGTAAGGGCCCATCCACAATGAATCAAACTTGCCATGCTTGCCCTTATCCTCATGCCTGCTATCCCATAATAGCACAAGATCTCCAATATTGAAGGCTCTAGGAGTGACCTTCTTGTCAAATAGTTTCTTTAGCTTTTCTCTAAACTTTATATGCCTCTGGTGAGATGCCCTCCTCTCTTCATCAAGCTCAACAATCTGGTTGATGCGGGCATCATGAGGACTCACTTCTTGATCTTCCAGTTGTTGAATGAACTGATATGAAGATAATTGCATATGTAGGGGCAGCAGGGCTGAGTCCCATATACCAACTCAAATGGACTCTTTCTAGTGGCTCTTTTGATAGTGATCCTATCAGCCCAGACAACAAACTTCAGTTGTTCACCCCATTTTCTCTTGTTCAACTCCAAGGTTCTTCTGATAATCTTTAGCAAATTCTTATTATTGGACTCAACTTGTCCATTTCCTTGGGGATTATAATTAGAGGCATATGTCAAATTGATCCCATATCCTTTACACATTGCCACCAGAGGTCTAGCCTTGAAACTCATGGCATTATCAGCTATGATTTTGACTGGTACTCCAAACCTACAAATAATATTGTTTAGCACAAAATCCATGACAACTTGGTGTGTAGCCTTCTTGGTGGGGATTTCTTCCACCCACTTGGTAAAGTAATCAGTGGCTACAAGAATCCACTTATGGCCAACACTTGAAGGGTCTGAAATCTCACCAATGAAGTCCATTCCCCATTGCTTAAATGGGGCTTCAATTGATACAGACTGCAAAGGTAGGGAGCTGAAGCCTTCAGCCTTCTAGAGAAAATGCTTGGCAACTCTCACATCTTCTGACCAACATGGTTGCATCCTTGAAAATATTTGGCCACCAATAACCAGCCCTTAGGATCTTATGTGTTGTGACTCTTGTAGCAAAATTCCCCCACAAACTCCTCCATGGAGATCAACAATTATTTTGGGGCTTCATCTTCAAGTGATGCATCTTAAGAGGACTCCCTCTGGGTTCTTCCATGCCAACCCAAAATTAGTAATGACATATTTCTGGGAAGCCAACTTAAGATCTCTTTTCTGGTTCTTATTCAAATGCTCAGGGTAGTTTAAGTGTCTGAGATAGAACATCACATCCTTGTACCACTTCAAGAACTCATCAATCTTTTCAAAAAAATTACCCTTTCTTCCTCAATCTCATTTACCTCAATGGTCTGCAAGTTTCTCTCAGCCATGAGCTTAGCTAACCCCAAACCTCTCACCAACTTCGTGGTTTGGATGTCCATATCATACTCTTGCAATTTTTCACCCATCTACATCTTTTACTTGAGACTTCCATCTCTGATAGGATGTCTTTTACCATGGTATGGGGAACATAAGCAACAACTTTTGAACTTAAAATATAAGGCCTGAAAACCTTTGTTGCTTTGACCAAGGAAAATGCTTGCTTTTCCATGATGGTGTATTTCATTTCTGCTCCTTGCAAAGCCTTACTGAAAAAGGAAATGGGCCTCTCAGCCCCTTCATCATCCTTCTGTAGTAGGACAAAAGCAATAGTGTTTTTAAAGTGAAAAAAATCTGGAAAGGTTTCTTGTAATCTGGGGCTGCTAAAATAGGGGCATGCTTCAATGCCTCTTTGATTCCATTGAAATCTTGGATGCAACCTCTTCCCATTTGATGATCTGATCCTTCTTTAACATGGAAGTGATTGGGATAGTCAACTCAAGCAAAGTTTGATATAAACCTTCTAATGAAGTTTATCTACCCAAAGAAGGACTGAATTCCTTTTTTGGTTCTTGGAATTGGGACTTTTTTGATGGCCTCCACTCTTTCTGGATCAATCATCACTCCTTCTGTGACACAATGTGACCGAGAAATTTTTCCTTCTGCACTCCAAAATGGCATTTCTTTGGATTGAGTGAGATGCCATATTCCCTACATCTGATCAACATCTTCTCTAAGTGCAGAAAATGGTCACTTCTCCTTCTTGAAAACATTGTTACATCATCTTGGTAAACAACAATAAAGTCATTGATGTAACTAGCAAAAGCAACATCCATTGCTCTCTGAAAAGTGGCTCCAACATTCATCAGACCAAAGGGCATCCTAACATATACATACGTTCCCCATGGAGTAGTGAAGGTTGTCTTGATCCTTTCTGATTCTTTCACCATGACTTGATTATAACCAGAGAAGCCATCTAAAGTAGAAAGCAACTCAGAACTAGTCACCAACTATGCAACATGTGCTCCATGTTAGGTAAAGGATAGTTGTCCTTCATTGAGGCCTTGTTTAGATTCCTGAAGTCCACACACAACCTGATGTCACCATTCTTCTTTCTTACTGGCACTAGGTTGGCAACCCAAGAAGAATACCTTGTGGGCTGGATAATTCCTCCATCCCTTAGCTTCTTCATCTCCTCTTGCATTTTGAGAGATAACAGAGGATTAATTGGCCTCTGCTTCTTCTGAAGGGTTTTACACTGGGCTCCAAGGGAATCTCATGTTGGAACAGGTCTTCTCTATATGCTTTGAGCTCAGAATAGGTCCAAGCCATGCAATCTTGGTATTTCTTTAACAACTGGATGTATGACTACTTTTCATCTTTGCTGAGACTTGCTGCCAACCAAATATTCCTTGGTTTCTCCTTCGTGCCAAGGTCATGCTCCTCAACATCCCTCGAGGCTGCCATATGCCTATTAATAATGTAGTCAACATTATCAAAATTTGATTCAAGAGAAACCAACCCTCTAGGAATGGTGTTGGTCTTTAGTTGGATGATGCCTTTGCCAAATAAGGTTTCCTTCCCCTCTGTTGTATAGACCATTGGCTCCCAATCAATGTTTTGATCAGAAAACTCTCCATCATTTTAGGAACCTTCTGACCTGAGCCTCATCATCAAAAACCTGCCAATGTTTTATATTGTCAGGGACAGAGGGTCTTGTCACTACCTCCACCTCATATTCACAATAAGGGGATGTTGCAGAACTGTCAAACCGAGACCCCAACACTGCAAGCTTTTCTGCCAAGTCATTGAACCTCTGTCATGATGCACAATGTTGAAGGAGTCAAACATCTCAATGAAGTCCCAAACTGCATGCTTGTATTATTTCAGTCGTTGATTCTTTGTGGCATACAATTTTTCTGACTTGCTTGACAACTAACTCTGAGTCTCCTTTGACAATGATGTCCCTGACACCATACTTCCAAGAAATTCTTAAACCTAACAACAATGCCTCATACTCAGCAATGTTGTTAGTACACTCAAAGTTAAGCTTAAAGGAAAAAACAAACCTTTCTGGCTTGGAGAAATTAGGACAACACCGACACCATTTCCAAATTTGGAGCAAGCTCCATCAAACAATAAAGTCCAAGGAGAGCCTACTTACTCAAGACACTTAGACTCCTCAATCTTGTGCTCTTTTCCATCAGCAAATCCCACAAATTTGTCAGCATCAACATTTGTATACAATACTTCATAGGATGCATTGTTGGGATCCTCAATAAGGTGCAACATTTTCTTCTCCCCATATAACCTGACAAGGCTTGCCCTCAACTGGGATGGTGGCATAAGACATGTCCATTTGGACACTACCACCAACACTTGCAGCCCATTTTCTTGATAATAACATACCCCACTTGGTTGGGAAATCAACTATGACAACATCAAGTTTTAAATTTTTACCTAGGTAGGCTGCAAGCTGCACCACCAAACCCTTCACACATCCCACTACTGGCACCTCTCTGGAGTCCATGGTAGTGCACTTCCCATATGTTGTTGTTACCTTAATATTCAGCTCATTCATGACCTCCAAAGGCATGACATTGCATGATGCCCCTGAGTCAAACATAGTTATGGAGCACCTATCCTTGATGATCAAAGTAGTGAAGAATGGATCCACATTCAGCTGAGAGTCTACCAAAGATGTCCCCAAATAAACCTCAGGTGGTTCAGCTAGCTCTTTTGATGTTGATGGTGTCTCAAACTCTTCAATGGCTAGAGGATTCTCCACAATGTTCACATTTCTTCCTAGGGTTGTCTTCTCTTCATTCAATCCCAAGTATTCAAATGCTCTCTCTTTTGTGCTCAGGAATCCTAAGCAACTCAACAATTGGGACAAAGACTTTGATTTGACTTAAAACTTGGGCAATGTCATATGGGACATTCTTGGGCAAGGCAAGTATTGGAAGGAAAGTTGATACATTCATTGGGTGGCACAAGATTCTTGATAGCTTGAGCATAAGGAGGGGTATGATTTTTGCTTGGAAATGCAGGGACTTTTGGTAGATGGATCTTTCCTAGGAGCCTCTTTAGGAATGTTAGAAAGTAAGGGAGATTTTTGGCTTGGCCTGAGGCCCTGCCCCTTTGACAACCTTACTTCTTGTGTTATATTCCTTCTCTTGAGCCACAACAACATTCATTAATAATTCTTGTCCTCCTCAGATGGGATTCCTCCATCATACTTTTTTATCATTAAATCCCTTAAATATTCAAATTCATTATTGGGAAATTCAAAAGCTTGTACATTATCTACTTCTAAAGTATGAGAGGGAGGGAGAATATGTACTCTATGAATGCAGTCCCAAAAAGTGGCAGCAGTTCTAGCACTTATCACCTCAGTTGAGGTTGCCCTTTGTTGTGAGCTAGTGGAGCATCCCATCATGCAAAACATCATCATCACTTATCATCATCAGCTGCATTTTCTTCTTGCTTGATCTTCTTCACAAGGAGCATGGGGCATGAAACATCTATCACACCAATCAATGACTTCTGTCTCTTCCACCACAACAACTCTAGTAGCCAAAGGATCAGGTACCATTCTATTTTCTCTACCTTGAGGCTACCTATTCCCAAATCCAACAACTCCTTTTGCCTTTATCATCAATTCTTTGATGATTTGTAAATATCTTCTTGGCCTTGTTGCTTGTGTTGTCCTTGTGAACTCTACCCAACTCCTTTCTCATCTCGGGCTAGTTTATAGGAGATCTCCTTGACAGCCCCTACCAAAGTTTTCACAACCTCTTCCAAATCAGCAGCCTTGCTTGTCTGAGGTTTTTCTAGGTTAACCAACTTCACACCTTCCCTCTTTGGAGGTTTTCCAATTGCCTTGATGTTGTTCTCTATTTGTAAAGCCATGGTGAATGCTTGCCTCAAGTTGGTAGGGTTCTTGTCCCTCAAGTAGTAAGCAACCTTTTTATCAAATGCATCAGTATATTTGATCAAACATGACTCATCACATGGCCTTATCCTAATAGGAAATATCCTCAAGGTCTTATTGAACCTTGTGTTGAAATCATGTACTAACTCATTGGGATTCTTCTTGATGTTTTCAAACTCTGATAGAAGAAACCTAGGGTCATTCCTATCACCATATTGCAATCTGAATGCATTTTTCATCTCAGCCCAAGAGTCAATAGAGTTATCTAGCAATGCTTTGTACCAATCCCTTGCATCCTCCTCTAGAGTGTGAACAAACAATTTGATGTATACATCTTCATGCTCAATCTCAAAATCTTCCATCATATTGAGGAAGAGCTTTAGATGTTGGTCACCAGTTATGGCATTGTTTCCCTGGAACTTTAGGAAGTTTGTTCCTTACATCTTGAGGTACTGCATTTGGATAACCAGCCATCCCCACAAAATTTATAGGTCCAAAAGTGTTTACAAAAATGGGGGTCTGGGTTGAGCCATATTGATTTGAGGAGGTGATCTGGAGGGGTGACAAATTGATGAGGGGTAGAGGGTCCTTGGAACACAAGAGTGTAGTTTTCAAAATGGAGATCCCCCAAAGGCCTTGCTTCTTGGAAATCCCTATCTACTTCAGAAAAGATAGGTGTAGAATGTGAAGCAAATCTTTTCAAAATCAAATGAAGGCCCTTCCCAGCTAGAGAATTCAATTCCACAAAGAGGCTACCTGATTCAGAGTCACTTGAATGGCAGTCTTCAATGATAGGCCATTCACTTTCATCAATGGAGATCCCTCTTCTTGTTTGTTGTTCTCCCACAACTCTCTAGGATTTTCTTCCTTTTGATTTTTCTTTTCCTAGCTCTGGAAACAATGTCCTAGTAGGATCCCTAGCAAAGAAAGATCTTCTTCCTTCCAACTTTGCAAATATTAGTAACAAATTCTTACTTGACAGAGGTTTAAGACACTGGTCCTTATAAGAATCAAATCAACAGGAGTCGCCACTAAGGATTTTCACCTTAGTTGTGCAAATGCACTAAATATGATCTATTAACTATTTGCCAATGCTAGAAACTAGAAATAAAAAAATTTTGACCTTTCTTCACCAAAATTTATCAAAGAATACCAGTGGAAAACTTGTAGAAACTGGAGAAGTTTCATACAACACTTGGAGCATACAAGAAGTGCTTTACTAGGGCTTGAATGTGAGATGTAAAGGCCAAATAGATATGAACTGATAGTGAATTAGAAAATTAGTCTCAGCAATTCAAAAATAGTCCCCAACAATGATGCCATAAGTGTGATGTTGATGGGCCAAATGGATGTGAATGGACTACAAATCAATAACTCAGTGAAACTCAGATTAACAAATCCCCGAAAATGGTGCCATAAGTGTTGTTGATGGGCCAAATGGATGTGAATGGACTGCAAATCAATAACTCAATGAAACTCCATATTAACAAATCCCCGACAATGGCGCCATAAGTGTTGGTACCCAAATTTGTTCTCCTTTTCAAACCAAGCAGCAACATAGATTCAACAGGGATCTTAGAGGCAGATAGATCATAAATGTATGTCATTTTTGTAGCCGGGAGAAATCTAGTTGTCCCTTTGTTACTTGGATTTGTGGAGAGATGGATAGCACCTCAAAAGGATGTGATCTTATCCTAACTATTTTAGGTTGTGCCTTTCAACCAAGGTAAGAGAACCTATTTTGTAACCTTTGTTATTTGAAAGGAGATACAGTACCTTTCTTTTGCATAAATTTTGTGGAGAAGGCCTTGGGGAAAATATGATCAACACACCACATCTGACTCTCACGAGTTGTCACTTCCAAGATCATGGAGATATCTTCACAACAAGGCAAAGGTTACTAAAGACATCTAAGACCCTAATTTGTTCTGCATACTTTAGTAAAAGGATTTTGGTCTTGGGTGGGTATATAGAGCAAAAATAGGGGTAGTATGGGTAGGATTAGTTTTTTTAAATAGATTTTTTTGTGGGAGGGGAGACAAGATGAACTTGACTCACCAGATCCTTGAGAGCTTATGCAAAATGGAAAGATTCAATCAACAAAATGCCACAAAAAGTTAAATTGTTTCCTCAACTAGAATATGTGCTTTAATGGAGGCCCAAATCAACACTCTTTCACACAACCTTGTGGGATTCTGTAATGAAGGATTGAGTTAGAAGACCCAATAAAGCACCAAGATTTAAACCAATTCATGCTGAGGTACACCCAGAGGCTTACAGAGAATCTCTATCAACAAAATGAAAGAAAAGTGATTTTAAACCGTTTATCCCACTCCCAGATGAAGGCTCTTCTGAGAAATGAAATTACAGATGCCACTAAACTATCACAAGGACTGAGACCTATGTGATTGGACCCTATTTTGGTACAATATTGCAATAGAAACAAGAAAAACTACTCGTATGCATTCAGAGATGAAATAAATACACTTTACTCAAGATTAACATAGAATAACTCAAAGTTTGATCAAATTTATCAAAGCAAGGAAAGTTTCCAGAACAATATCAAAGCTTGTCAATGGTTGTACACTTGCAACCACCTTGACACGATCAAATTTGACACAAAGAGAGATATACAGGCTTCTCTAGATGGCTTCTCAAAATGGATGGGCTCTGTCAAGCTTTTTCTGCTGGAGAAAATTAGTCCTGATCTTTCCAAAAACTCCCAACTTCCAACCTCCCAACCATTTACACGATGAATTCATGCCCTTTATAGAATTTCCAACAGAGCCCCTTCCTCCCAAAATACAAAAACTTTAAATGCACCAAGTGCTTGCCATGATTCTTTCATGATTCGCAAAATCAGATCTGTAAAAGTCTCCAGGTGCTCGAGGGAAAATATTTTCAATTTCTTCCCGCATTCAACTCTTTTCTTGGGAAAAACATGCCTCCATCCATTCGCCAACCACTTTCACCCCATATCAATCAAATATGGTCCCTTGCATGCTTAGGAGAAGAAAAATAGAAAACCAGACCGGGCCCGAGAGTCAAATTACTTTAATGGTGAAAGACGCCTCCAGATCTCCTCCACCAAACTCTAGATATCAAAATTAACTCACTCCTCTGCTTGGCATGTAGAAAATGAAAAACTATAATTCTCAATATTCATTCATATCACAGGATTGCATATATATATATATGAATATGCATTCCTAAAAACAAGAAGGTTGTTCAACAACACTCCCACAAAACTCTCTCTCAACACCTAAATACGTGAGCTGTTGAAACTCACCAAAACTAATATTATTATATGAGTTGTTTATTAAACAACTCATATTAACATTTACATTACACACTAATATTTACCTCTAAGTAAATATTAAATCATAAATATTAATGGAGCACTAAATGTATTCCTAACATTCCCCCCCTTAGTGCGAACATGGGAGAAAAACAATTGCACTTCCTTCGCAGCGTGCCGCCCGTGCATGCTCATGATCTGGATGGTTTTCAGGACAACCAACAACCTCAACATGGATGGTTTTATAGGACAGCCAACAACCTCAACATGGATGGTTTTATAGGAAAACCAACAACCTCAACAGGGATGGTTTTACAGGACAACCAACAACCTCAATATCATGATGCTACTTTTCCTTGTGCTTTCATCTATCCACTATGCTTTTTCCTTCAGGAATTATGTAGGAAACACTGCTCACTGATAACAAATATGAAAAGAGAAAATGGAACATTGAGACCATGTTCCCCCCCTCAATGTGAACATTTCACTTATTCAAGCCATAACAGGAACACTGAAAAAGAATCATGTTGCACACAACTGAAATCAACTGCAACTCTGAAATAAAAAACAAACTCACACACACACAATCACCATAGCTTCGTGTGGCCCCATCATTGGTGACTAATGAGAGGTCACTGATTGACCTCCAACCTCATGTGCCTCCATCCTTCAATGGATGCATTCTTTTAGAAGAGAAAGTCTTCTTCACTATCTTGAGCAACAAATTCTCTATCATGTGAATTGGAATATGAACACAAAAGAAGGAAACACGTGGATATGATGGAATATAATAACTATTAATCAATTCAATTGATGTCACTTCCTACAGCCATGACACTCTGTGCAATGGTGGAGACGAACTGTCACAGAATAGATGAATGACATACGTGGTTAATGGTGGACTTCACATGAGGATGACTATTGAATATAAATCAATACTTAAATGTGATCTAAAACGTATACCTTAAACGATTGAAATTTAAACCACGTTTTGACAACCTTTAGTTTGGAGAGACACCATGGAGGTTTGTTGAAGTGGCGAGAGGATCCTTGGTGATGCTATGGTGAGGAATGTGGTTTTGAGGGTCGATAGGATCTGACTAGTGGTGGATAGTTCGTGGAGCAGACGTAAAGAGCGTGGAAGCGTGGCCTCAGAAATACAAGCCTCAAAATCCAATAAATTACAGAATAAGCACAATCCTGTAATTTTCTCCCAAGCCAATCAGGGCACTTCTTAGATGCCAGGTACAGTCAGTTTATTCGAGCTTCGTATGACTATGCAAGCTTTCCTAAAAATCAATATAGAACATGGTCGGGGAATCAATGCATGTTGATGACTTGACTGCACGTGGTTTGATCTCGAAACTATATCGCATTGCAATCCTTTATGTGCCCAGCAATGAAGATAGAAGTGATTAGTAAAAATTGTATCTAATCACCAAATTTTTAACAAGCTCATCCTCCAGCTACGTGATCATCACTCTACATGTTTTATCCTTATTCACTGACCCAATTCGATGCAAGGTCTAAAGAATCAAACACAATATAACATATCAAATTTAAAATGAAGGGGTCGACATTGAGCTACTCAGGAGGATTCTATAATGGACTGCAAACAAAGCCATGAATGGATGCTAGATGCAGAATCGATGGTAGATGGGCACAGATGTTGTATGGGGGATTGTTAACCAACACTTCAAATGACAATATAGTTGTACTTACACTCTCAAGGATCCATAACGTTCTCAAACCAAATGAAAAACCAATAATTATCAATATTAATTCATATCACATGATTGCATATATATAGGAATATGCATTCCTAAAAACAAGAAGGTTGTTCAACAACACTCCCACAAAACTCTCTCTCAACACCTAAATACGTGAGCTATTGAAACTCACCAAAACTAATATTGTTATATGAGTTGTTTATTAAACAAATCATATTAACATTTACATTACACACAAAATATTTACCTCTAAGTAAATATTAATGGAGCACTAAATGTATTCATAGCACTAAAATAATAAGAAATCATGAAGATTCACACTTTCATGAGATTTACAGAGAAAATGGGGGGAAAATCAGATTTGGACACTCAGCAGCCATTGATCTTTGATTTTGAATGTGGGTCATCCACGTGGAAGAAGAAAAAACAAGCTCGGGGGCTTCCTTTGACCTTTTTTACCCTTTTGAAAAAATGGAAAAATTTCCCATTTTGCTCTGCACCTCCGCTTCTGAAAATGGGCCTGACACATGTCCTAAGGTGGGCCCTAAAGGAAATGCGGAGAAATTCTGCCATTTAACTCTCTTTTGGAAAAAGGAATTTTCCAAGTTTTCACCGTGTCTCCACCCTTGAGAAATACTTTTGACACGTGTCCCAATGTGGGTCCCAATGGAACTACGCTTCCCCTTTTACTTTTAACTCTTTTTTCTCAAAAGGAAAATTTTCCAATTTTCCTCCGCAGTCCACACCTCCGCCATTGACTGGGGCAAAACATTGACTATTTCCCATTGGGCTCATGGGCCATTTTTGCTATTTTAACCTTTATGAAGCAAAGAGGTGAAAATTTTGAATTGCCTCCGATGGTCCGCCTCCCCGCCCCCTATGACTTTTCAAATTGCCACATGTCACCACGGCGCTCCTTGAGATGGTCCCAAAATTTTGATACTTTGAACGAGCGCGGGCTCGCCACGTGTCCTGCCCCGGTGAGGTCTATCTGAATGCTTGAAGTTTAGTGGAAGGTGCCATGTGTCATGCTCCAAGGCAATCTCCTTTTGGCCGTTGAAAAGTCTAAGTAAAATGCAAAGTGAGCGAGAGGCCTCCACGTGTTAGCCTGGCGCTTCTTTAGAATGAAACTCAAGGGCTGGTCCCCGAACATGCGCGGTTCCTCCACGTGTCTCCATGGCACAACTTCAAGATGGCACCCAAAGCAGAGACCTAAATGAGCACGAGCTCGCCATGTTTCCTGTTCCACCAAACTGCTCCATTTGCATAAAAATTTGTCTAAGTATGGGAAAGCAATGGAAGCCTCCACGTGTCCTCCCGGCGCTACTCCAAGGCAAAGCCCAAAAGAAGATCTTCAAATGAGCGTCATTCCTCCACGTGTCTTGGAATTCCTGAAAACCCTTTTGATATTTTTCTAAGTATGGAAACCCAGCGGAAGGCTCCACGTGTCTCTTTCCTGCCAGCCCTCCACGTGTCCTCCCGGCGCTACTTCAAAGCCAAACCAAATTTTTTATTTTTAGACAGGCACCGTTCCTCCACATGGACACATTTTAAAGTTGAGGCTTTTTATAGAATTTCTGAAGTACTAAGCTGATCTACATCCAACCAAGAGGTGCCACGTTTTCCTGTCCACTGAATGATGTAAATTTGACTGGGAGAAATGCCTGTCAAATAGTAAAACACAGAGAAATGTCCATTTGAGCTAGGAAATGAGGTTTTCTTCAAGGATAGAAAATTTAGACTATCATTGAAGGCCCAAACATGACCTTTAGGGACACATCAACTCATTTCTCCTTGAGTACCTAGGGCAAAAATGACAAGAACAAAAAATTTTGACTGTGGAGAATGGAGAAAATGGGAAAACGTGAGTTTTGAAGGGACAGAGCACGAGAGACCCAAAATATAGAGCTTTTTCAGAGGAACAAAGGAACCATGAGACAAATACAGACCCACACATGATCCTCGACCCAGGAGCAGACTAAAAATGGCAATAAGACCGACCAAGCACCATACGGGGAAGGAGAAAATGACAGAGGCCGTGAATGAATAATTTTTCAAAGGCACAGATGGGGTGAGACCATTTTAAGCACCAACAAGTGGGTGAACACTAAATAAGAGTATCTATTCATATCATCTATCTAGATTATTCAGGATCTTTGTTGGGTGAGTATTCACAATATCCAATAATTGCATAACCATCTTCTTCTCTTTTAATTTCTGATTCAACAATTTCTTGAAAAAGTTGAAAAAATTGTAATTATTGAAAAAGTTATAATTGTTTAAAAAGTTGAAAAAGTTGTAATTGTTGAAAAAGTTGTAATTGTTTGATTAATTTGTAATTGTTGAAATTTTTTAAAACGGTGGGTCGTGGCACTGAAACAACTGCACCGAAATGTCTGGGTGGCTAGGTGAATGCTAGAGGAGGTGTCATTTTGGTCCTCGACAATGTCGTTGCTTTCGAGCTACCTCGTTCGAGCCCAGTCCCTTAAGAGCCCTAAGACCAAAAAATCGTTCAACTTCGTCGGGTGACTATGCAGACTCCATGACACTTAAGGACATCTTGTTTGATCCTACACCTCAGCGTAGGGACCCTCTACAATAGCATGTCTCGGTTTTTTCCTTCTCCAATCGGTGCTCTCGCTGCCCTATTGTTTGCAAACGCGTTGAATAGTGTAGTTTAAGCCAGTGTAAGGTTGTCAAACGGTATATTTTGCAAATAGTGGGTCTTGGCACCAAACCGACTGCGCAGACATATCGGTGGCAATGTGAACACTAGAGGTGTTGTTTTGGTTGGCGACAACGCGTCATTGCTTTGGGCTACCTCGTTCGGGCGTAGTCCCTTAAGAGCCCTGAGACCAAAAAATTGTTCAACTTCGACGGGTGGCTACGCGGACTCCCGGCACCTAAAGACATCTTGTCTGATCCTACACCTCGGTGTAGGGACCCTCTACAATAGCATGTCTTAGTTTTTTCCTTCTCCAATCGGTGCTCTCGCTGCCCTATTGTTTGCAAACGCACGGAATAGTGTAGTTTGAGCCAATGTAAGGTTGTCAAATGATATATTTTGCAAACGGTGGGTCATGGCACTAAACCGACTACAAATACATGTTTGTGTGACCAGGTGAACACTACAGGAGGAATCATTTTAGAGTGTGACAACGTTGTTGCTTCCGGGCTACCTCGTTCGGGTGGAGTCCCTTAAGAGCCCTGAGACCAAAAATTATTCAACTTCGACGGGTGGCTACGCGCACTCTGTGGCACCTAGAGACATCTCGTCTGATCCTACACCTCGGTGTAGGGACTCTCTACAATATTATTTCTTAGTTTTCCTTCTCCAATCGGTGCTCTCACTGCCTTATTGTTTGTAAACGTGTGGAATAGTGTAGTTTGAGCCAGTGTAAGGCTGTCAAATAGTATATTTTGTAAACGGTGGGTCGTGGAACCAAACCAACTGTGTGAACATGTCCGAGTGGCTAGGTGAATGCTAGAGGAGGCATCATTTAGTGCGCGACAACGTCATTACTTAAGGGCTACCTCATTCGGGCGTAGTCCCTTAAGAGCCCTGAGACCAAAAAATCGTTCAACTTCGACATGTGGCTATGCGCACTCTGTGGCACCTAGAGACATCTTGTCTAATCCTACACCTTAGCATAGGGACCCTCCACAATATCTTGTCTCAATTTTTTTCTTCTCCAATCGGTGCTTTCGGTGCCCTATTGTTTGCAAACGCGCAAAATAGTGTAGTTTGAGCTAGTGTAAGGTTGTCAAATGATATATTTTGTAAACGATGGGTCGTGGCACCAAACCGACTGCAAGGACACATCCGGGTGGCTAGGTGAATGCTAGAGGAGGCATCATTTTGTTGCACGACAACGTCGTTGCTTCTAGGATACCTCATTTGGGCATAGTCCCTTAAGAGCTCTGAGACCAAAAAATCGTTCAACTTTAATGGGTGACTACGCAAACTCTGTGGCACCTAAGGATGTCTCGTTTAATCTTATACCTTGGCGTAGGGACCCTTTACAATAGCAAGTCTCAATTTTTTCCTTCTCCAATTGGTGCTCTCACTACCCTATTGTTTGCAAACACGCTGAATAGTGTAGTTTGAGACAGTGTAAGGCTGTCAAACGGTTTATTTTACAAACGGTGGGTCATGGCACCAAATCTACTACGTGGAAACATCCGGGTGGCTAGGTGAATGCTAGAGGAGGTGTCATTTTAGTGTGTGACAATGTTGTTGCTTCCGAGCTACCTCGTTCGGGCGTAGTCCCTTAAGAGCCCTGAGACCAAAAAATTGTTCAACTTCGACGGTGGCTATGCGCACTCGTGGCACCTATAGACATCTCGTCTGATCCTACACCTCAGTGTAGGGACCCTCTACAATAGCTCTGTCTCTGGTTTTTCCTTCTCCATTGGTGCTCTCGCTACCCTTTTGTTTTTAAATGCGTGGAATAGTGTAGTTTGAGCAAGTGTAAGGATGTCAAACGGTATATTTTGCAAACGGTGGGTCGTGCACTAAATCGAATATTCACACGCATAGGGATGGTCTTTTATACACTTAGGGAGGCGTTGTTTTGGTTCTCTAAGCTCTAGGTCCTTTTGGGCTACCTCCTCCAGAGCCAAGAACCCCCTCCATAGGTACACAAATCGTTGTTAATTACTTCTCTTTTCTTGTAAAACAATGAAAACTTCTCTTAGCTTCGAGAATTTATAATTCTCTACTAACAATGCCAACCACGTGAAGGTGGAAGCTTTTCCAAGCACCACTAACATGCATATAAAAGTGTTAGTCAAAGAAATTTAAGTTTCAAATCAAAACCATACTAGATATATACAAAATATACAAATTTAATAAAATATATGACTTAAATTTATCTAACTAACAAATTTATATATACCAAAGAAATTATATATACCAGACATGAGCATTGTAAATTCATTCCAATGAACCATCAAGATTGGATCTACTCTGAATAGCGGACATGATTGCTTCATGATATGACTCTCGAACCTTCCAAAGAATATTTTTATTAGGCCTTCCTTGATATCTACAGCTGAATATTTTTGCTAGAACTAGATGCGAATATAAGAGAATTTTTTGTGTATCTCAAAGTCTTCAAACACCCAAAAACAAGAGTTTTTTAATGGATACCATCAAAGCCAAGTTTCAATAACTTCCACTGACCATGTAGGGTACTCAATATATTCACCATCTATAATAGGAGAAGTCAACTTCTTTCTTTCCTCGATGCAACGACATAAGAAATAGTATGTTCCTTCTTCATTATCTTCTGTCGCAATAACTGCAAACACATGTCCTACAAAAAGGTTTCAACTCAAATTTAAATTGTACATATTAAAATTTCAATGGACATAACTCAATACAAAAATTGTAAATAACCATAAATACCTTGTCACACCAAAATCAAAATTTCATCAAAGTCCTTGGATGTTGCAACTTCATCTGCAGAAACAAGTCGTAATGCTTGTGGAGGTTGATAATTAGGAAGTGGAGTTAGAGGTCTACAAATCCATCCATCCACCCATTCTTGTGAATCACACTCAACAGTGAAAAATTTGATACAAAATGCACAAAAACATATTACCTTTCTTGTCCATGTTGCCCACAAAGTTGAGATACAAAATGAGTGCATATCACTGGACCAAGTGAGTGTCATACAATGCTCATAGTTAGCAATTTTTTGTTCCTCTATCAACCAAAAATATCTGCGAACCATGGAAATTTCTTGAGAACCTTGGGCCATGTTGTCAATACACAATTCCACTATGCTCTTTGCATCTTTCAATTTAGAACCATCTTTGTACTTCAACTCTTCTCTTGTAAGAGCTCTTTTCACACATTCCCCTGCACCATCATGCTCTCCTTTTCCATGTCTAGCCTCAGTGAAACTCCAAATATGTTGCTCACCCATCTTGACGTGCATCCTGCTCATCCAATAAAACATTCATGCATTCTTAAATTAAGACGTGTAATTATCTGACCACATATAATGTTGTTTGAAGTGGGTGTCCCTATCGACAAGTTTCCATAAAATAACTGGAAACACCCTTACACAAATTCAGTAGAATGAGTATGGTCATCACCGATATAAAAGTGGTACTCTCTTAAAAAAATTGATCATTCTTTTTACTGTTAGGAGAATGTATAAATGTTATATGCACAAAAATGGCAGCTTGTACGAGTTGTAATATTGTGATTGAACCTCCATTTGTGGTTACAATATGTAATTCTCTACAAATTGACCCTTTGAAACAATAGTACCAATAGGAAATGTGTCTTTTCATATCTTGAATTGTTCATCCAACCATCGAGCTCTGTGTGTATGCCTAGCATACTCATAAACAATTTCATCCTTAAATTTTCTCATAAATTAAAAAATAGACATATGTTCTGTAACTAGCTCACACCATTTAGACTCTTTTCCATATTTCAACTGGTATGCAACTAATTTATATTTATCAAACTCAACTAAATTATTTCCTATTGCACCTTCAATTTGCTCATGGATGTAACTTTCCAATTTAGGTAATCCGCCACATGTACCATAACTTCCATCTAAACAATCATGACTATAAAAAAATTGTCCAACTTCTTTTTCACAAAATATCGTAGGAATGAAATCCCTGGAAGATATTAGTGGAAATTGAACACCACATTCCAATAACATAGTTTTAGAATGCAAAATAGAATGAATACATAAAAATTTAGCATAATGCATAGCAAATTCAACATGTTGCCTACAACAACAAGTTGTGTGAGCGTGGTTGATTTTCACATAGAATGGTTTTAAAATTCAAAAAAATGTTGACTAATTTTAATTTCCAGATGCTCTTGTTCAAACTTACCAAAAATTGAGTTTGAGTCATATCTAAGAAATGCTTTGGATGTGGTTTGTGATTAATAGAACCAACTCTCTGTTTTATAACATCTCTTGTATTAGGTGAAACTCTAGTGTTATCATGCCAAAATTGAATAACAACTTCTCTTATAGCATCGATATTATATTTGTCCTTACGATGCTCTAGCAGAAAATGCCCAAAAATCGGTGTTATTGAGTTATTGAAGGATATTACATCTTTCAATTACTTTCATTAGATTTTTTCGATTAACTTGGAACATTAACTTGTTTACGTAATCAAATTTTTTATTGATTCACTTACAACACTATTAACAAGTACACGATGCAATATTACTATCCATAGTGTGTCTCTTGACACTAATCGACATAGTGTGATATGCATCATGAAGGTTTTCAAAAATTGTAGAGGTTTGACTATGTATATTAGATATTCTCAATCCTAAGGTGTTTAAAATAGGTCTCATTTTATTCAATTTCATCAAACTAACCAACAACTGACATATTTGAGAATCATTTAAAATTTCAAAATGATTATCCCAAATTTTAGTGGCTTTTCTTCTAATTTTCCGTTCAAAAAGTTTGTCACACATTGGTTTCAAAATGTTTTCAGCAATTTCAATAAAATAATTAGGTTTCTTACGGAAAATCCTAGGAGGTGTTTTTGTCAAATTTTTCTTGTCTACAGTTTCAACCTGAATTTCTTTATTCACATTTTCATTTCTCCTTTAATTTCAAAATTTTCTACATCACGAGTATTTAATTCTTCTTCAACATTGTGATAAAAAAAAATTTCATCACGAGTATTTAATTCAACTTCAACATTGATAGTAGAAACATTACCTGGTTCCTCATTACTTACAATAGTAGGGGTTGAAGATGAACCTCTTCTTGATTCACAAAGATTTTGCATTTGCTCAACATTTTGAAATTTTTTGCCTCTAATTCCTTTGGTGTTTTTTTACTTAATGACTTCCTTTTTGACTTCGTTTCTTATCTCCCATGATGTTTTACTTCCGGTGATAAGAAAAACATGCAGAAAATGATAGAATTTCATAGTAATTCATATGGTAAAGTCAAACAGTAAAAATCACATGGTAATTAGAACATTGGGATGTGTATAAATATGATTTATGAACCACGATCATGCTTTATAAACCGAGCTCACGGTTTATAAAGCGCGATAATGGTTTGTAAACCATGATCGCCGTTCTATCTGTATCATCAAATCTAACCCTAAGACTCGGGAAATATTTGTTTTTCCCCAACCAAAGCTATGGAAGGTCATTATGAAGTGTAAAGGGTCAAAAATCTTCAAATTTTCTCTTTCACGAGACTTGAACCATGTTAAAAAAATTGAAAACATTTCAAAAAAATGGTGCCATCGCGTAGGGGGGAGACTGTTAGCTTCAGTAGAAATATTTATTTTAAAGTGAATAGAATAAGATAAATATCATTTTATAATTTTTTTACTAAGAATAGGTCTTTAAGACATTTTTTCCTACGAATGTTCATGTCTACGTTTAAGATTGCAACTTTTTTCACTTATCAAAATGTGATAAAACTTATACCATCCCAAGCGTGGAGAAATTCTATACACGTTAAAAAAAAATACATTTGATTTGATATTTTTTTATATAGTTATGAAGGGCAAACAAAAAGCCTCTCCATTTTCTAAATATTTTCAGACCACTTTCACGGAAAAAATCATAAAAAAATATTGCTTGAAAAATACAAAATAAAATCCATCCCAAGATAGAAAATTACATCTAAATTTTCACCAAAGGAAAAAAAAACAAGATTTGGTCATCCAAATCGCGGGAAAACAAACTACAATCTTATAGGTTTTTTCAAAAACAAAAACTAAGTCATATAATTTTAAGTGTTTAATATAGCTAAACTTGTCCATTTTTAAAAAATTAGTATTTTAGAAACTAGATTCCGGATGCTACGATTCATATTTATATAAATTTTTCTAATTTTGAGTGCGCGTATTGCTAATAATCCCTACAAATTGAGATTTCGTTGTTTTTTGCAATATGACATCCACTTATGACCCCTTTTTTCCACCAACTTGGTTCACTTACCTAGAGTCCTAAACATGTTTTACATAAGGGGTTTAAGGTGTAACAGAGGTTGAAGGTGGTGAAAATGAATTTTTTTGTTTAGCCCTTGAAATCATAAAAATTTATAGGTAACCTAAGAAGCAACATGTTGGAAAACTAGTAAGAAAGGAGATTTGAGGTGAAAGGACCTTATGGGGAGTGGTAACAAGTTTGAATTAGTGGATGTAAGGTGTACTTAAGGTTGGAATAGAGTATCAATGATGAAGACTTAAAAATGACTTCTAAACTGTAGGTAAGCCTAAAGGAGCCTTAGGAAATGAGGAAAAAGGTGTTTGGAGGGATGGAGCAAGAGATAGCGCTAGAAAATATGTACAAAGCATAACAAGGGTAATGGGTATGTGAAAATTATTTTACATTTGCATAAAAGTTGATTGTTTTCTCTGTACATAGTGATTTGACGATAACCAAGGGCGATTGGGAGAAATCGGCAAAAATAGTAAAGGGAGTATAAAAGTAAATGGGTGTAGAGTTACATGATGAAACTTTGTAGGGTGATTGTTTCATTTAATTGGTCATCAAAGAGTTTACCAGAATGTTTGTTTTATCCTCAAAAATGCAAATTTAAAGGGCTAGAAGGAAGTAAGAGGGCATAAAGTGACTTTAAGAGAATAAAAAATACCAACACTTACTCAATATCTCTAATGTTGGAGCATCACTCCACCATGTAAATATGTCATGAGTCATCATATTTCGGTTTGATGGGTGTGTTATTAGATTCTAGTGGTTTCTAGGAATCATTTACTTGTTGTAGTTTGAGTCGAAGTCTTTCAAAATTTGAATAATTGGCTTTCCCTCCAAAAGTGCAATTTGGAGTCTTGGAGGTCATTTTGGCTTGCTATGGATGTTTTGATAGAATCTTGAAGCCTATAAGCATGTAAGGGGATGAAGTGAAGAGTAATTAGGTGTCTTAGGTCCATATCAAGGTCTAGAAAGGCATAATGGGAGTTTATAAGTCAAGGACTTGCCTTTTGGTTAAGGAACTTAGCATAAGCCTAAGGATATTCAAATGACCAATAGGTCTAAAGTCTAGAATTCGGTTGGAAACTAATAAAAGGATTATAAATTGTGAAAATGTAACTAAATTATGCATTCCCAATCAATTGGAAATCGAGGAAGGTTTCAAGAAAGGAGAAAAACAATGTTTGTGTAAGCTTTGGCACTTGGTAATGGTGTATACATCTATGAGATTTGTTGAATGTTCATAGAAATCTGATGCATGCTTGTTGGTAAGGCTATAAATGATCCATGAAAGAAAATATGTCCAAGTCTTTTGAATTTTGATTGTATGTGTGTTAATGCTTCTTGGATGAACTGAGTATATTGATTAACCTGTGAAACTCTGATTCAATTGTGAGTACAATGGTATTGGAATTTGTGAAAAGACTGTTGACACATTGTGGTGAGTGGAAAGTTATCCATGCATGATAGGAAGGTGCAAACTCAAGCCTAAAACAAACCTCTGTAATGTATTCTCAATTATTGAAACTTTGATATAAGATGACTATGTTATGTGAAACATGTTGACTAAGATCATATTTTCCAGTGTATGTGATAAGTATCTCATCATGCCATAAGAAAATAGTATCAAGGGTTACCCTCAGTCTAAAGAATAAGAAATAGGTGTTTCACATAGAATTTAGTTCCAGAATAGAGTTACTTCTATCCTTTCATTCTCTTGAGAAACAGATAGGGGTTAGGGTTAGGAGGAATACCTGTTGAGTGTTGGGAAGGTGTGCGCATACCATCGAGAGATCAGACCAATTATGAAGAGCTCCTTTTTGTCTAGGAAGGACTACCTGTAAATAAGAATGCAAGAACACCAGATTTTAGTTAGACAATAAGTGAGGGAACTGCCTTGGGCCCAGGAAATATTAGACTTCCTTTCAAAGGTGGTCAGTTCCCTTTTAATACAAATTGATGCAAATGATAATAAAGAAGCTATTGCGAACTCACGATTTAGGCATCTCGTTACTAAAAGTAATGGAGACTAAACTACCAATAATAGAATGTCATGTTGTTTTTGTCTGGTCACTAGTTATTGATATGTTCAAATCAAGTTCTGAGGGGATAGACCAGCTAGACATGAGATTGCTTTGAGGTGAATAGGTGAAAGGTTGGTTTTGGTATAAGTCATAGTGACCGATGCCGGTCACTGGATAACCGATAGCGGTTATGAAACCGGTACCGATAGGGAATAACCGATATCGGTAGGGGCAGTGATTTAGGGATTTTTAAATGGAGGTTGGTGTAAGGTGGTTATGAGGTTTGGAAGGTTGGTAGATGGTTGAGGGGAGTAGTAGGGTGATAGAGAAGACTCAAAGAGTGAGAGAGCTATCTTTGGGGTAATATAGAGATGGATGACCGAAGGTTAGGTGCAGGTTGTTGCTAGGGTAGTAGATCCAGGAGTGAGCTTATAATCCCTATGAATTAAAAGTTCACAAAGTAGTGTCTAGAAGCATACAAGGTGATAAAAGAGACTACTTACTAGTTTCTGATGTGGATGCAGGTCCAAAGAATGCAGTGGCGAAGGCAAGGCCCAGTTGGGATGATCTAGCAATCGGAAGTGATCTGATGAAGCTATCCTCCGACTCTCCCAAGGTTTGGATGAGTGTGACAATGCTCTAGTTGCTCAGTTCCAGTTTTGGGCTCAATGCTCCTCTTTGCAAACTCTTCTCTCCTTCTCACTTGTCTCTCCCTTGCAAATGGATTCGGATCCTTTCATTTTGGTTGGGGGAGGTCATTTATAGGGAACCGATGGCGGTTACCTAACCGATGCCGGCCACGTAGGGACCGATGTCGGTTAGGTCAAAGTTGGCTATTTTTAGTAAAATAGCCAACTTTCCCTCATTTTCTCTTGAGGGGTTAGTTGTGGGCTTGGTCAAGTCATTATTAGGTTCATTTTGATGCGGGTGAGGGGTGATGATTCATGGGTGTGGGTCTGGACCAAGTCATAGGTCTTAATTAGGTTAGTTTAGGGTTAGGGCTAGGTCATAGTGAGGTGGCGAGGTGAGGTGGCGGGGGTTGGAGATGTGGATTTATTAATTATAAGGTAATTAATAAATAATTTAGTGTGTAAGGTTTAGGTGGTGAGGTAGGTTAGGTTGCGAAATGAGATACGGGGTACATGCCGATTGGTTGGTTCGGCCTTGGGTAGGGTTGATTGGTTTGTTGTGGCCTTGGGTCGGGCCGATTGGTTGGTTGCGGCCTTGGGTCGGGCCGGTTGGTTTGTTGTGGCCTTGGGTCGGGCTGATTGGTTTGTTGTGGCCTTGGGTCGGGCCGATTAGTTGGGTGCATCCTTGGGTCGGGCCGATTGATTGGTTACGGCCTTGGTCGGGCCGATTGGGTGGTACGGCCTTGGGTCGGGCCGATTGGGTGGTATGGCCTTGGGTCGGGCCAATTGATTGAATTTACGGCCTTGGGTCGGGCGACAATTCAAAATAAGGCTATTTAGCAAAGCCGGGGGTAGGTGATGTGGGGTAGGCTATTTGCCCAAGCATATGAAACCATGTCCTAATTAAGGTCAACACACAATCCTAGATTCGGGTAAAAGAGGCAAAAGTGTCCCATAGTTGGAAAGAGCTAAACAAACCACGTATCATCATAGGATGAGCTTGAATCCCTAGGTATCTTGCATAGGCAAGAAGTCGATAGGTGAAAAGAGTTGTATAATCACAATATATCAGATATACGCACGTCCCTTGAGTTTTGTTATTGTGAAGAATGGTGAGGAGAGGTGGATGGTATAGCTGAGGCGCAAAGAACTTTTTATAAGGTGATTATTCGACAAAAGAGAACCAAACCAAAATAGACAAGTCCATGACTCAAAAGTACTTTTGAATCTTTGCTTTTATTTTTCTAGATATAGACTCGATCGATGCGGGAAGTTTATATGCGATATGCATTTTGTTGTTCTTGAGGTCTCACGAAGGCCGATCAATGCAAGAAGCTTCGATAGAGGCTGACTTTATATAGTTGTCCTTCGAGGGAGCAATCTACTTATAGTAGTAGACGTGGTGTTACACATAGCTGTCCTTCGAGGGAGCAATCTAGTTATAGTAGTAGATGCGGCTTTGCACATAGCTGTCCTTCGAGGGAGTAGTCTAGTTTATAGCTTGGAGGTCTAGATGTCTGTTTGGCATGAAGCATCTAGTTTTGCAGGAATTTTGACTCAAGAATATCCCAGAATTGTATAATTGAGAACTTGTTATTTTGATACTTTTAAGTCATGGACCAGACTAAAAAGGAGAAGGCATCTTTAAGAGGAGGTGATGATCAAACCACGTGGGTTTGATTTTACTTTGAGATGCACAAAAAAAGGTGTATGAGGTGGTAAATGAGCTCAAGGGACGAGCGCAAGGTGGATAAGGAGTGATGTAACACTAAATTCAACAAAGTAGAATGGTCGGAGATGCAAGGAATTAAGGGGTTCAGGCTCAGGTTTACCATTAAGCGAAGCTAAATGATAAGTACCTGATCCATAAGTGTGAGTGATAATGTAAGGCCCAATCAATTAGGAGTCAATTTTCCCATGTTTTCTCTTTTCTAGTTTGGTTACATGTTGATTCTCTTTGAGGAAAAGATCACCAATTTTAAAGGTACGCTCATGAATTCACTTATCATAAGCACGCTTGATGTGCTTTTGATAAATTTGAAGGTGGTCAAGAGTGGTAAGATGACGCTCGTCAAGAAGCTCCAATTGGGCTAACCGCTCTTGGTGGAAGTCATCATTGGTGAGAATATCCTGGAGAGATATTCTGAGGGAAGGGATTTGTATTTCGAGAGGCAAGACAAGCTTCGGTACCATACACCAGAGAGAATGGTGTGGCATTAGTGGAAGTACAAATGTTGGTATGATAAGCCCAAAGGGCAAAGGGGATGTGATCATGCCAATTTTACCAGAATCCTTAACGAATTTCATGAGAATTTTGGTTAAGGTTTTGTTAGAAGATTCATCTTGATGATTTTCTTGTGGATAGTAGGGTGATGAGAAGCTAAGTTTGATACCAAATTTGTCACAAAGGGCTCGTAATAGCTTATTTTTGAAATATTTGCCATTATCGGTTATCAAGCGATGAGGAACATTGAAATGGAAAATAATGTGATGATTGATGAATTCAACAATTTTCTCCTTTTTGGTTGAAATGAGTGGAACAACCTCCACCCATTTAGTGTAATATTCGGTTGCCATGATGATCCAATGGTGACGTTGCGAAGAAGGTGGATGAATCTCACCAATAAGGTCCAAACCCCATTGTGAGAAAGGCCAAAGATCTCGTGTGACCTGTAGCGGGTGGCTGGGAGTATGTTGAAGGTTGGCATGTTGTTGACACATAACACAATGCTTAACATATTCGCAATAGTCTTTATTAAGAGTAGGCCAATAATATCCTAGGTGAAGGATCCGCTTGGCCATGGCAAAGCCACTAAAGTGCCCACCACAAATTTCGTCATGGACTTGTTGGATGGTATGAGTGACTTCAGCGCTGGTTAGACATCGAAGGAGGATACCATCGAAGCCACGTTTATAGAGGAGTCCCCCCATGACGACATAACAAGAAACACCTTTAAGAAAAGTGTGTTTTCCATTACTACTAAGGTCAGGTGGGAGAACAGAGGTTGTAAGGTAGTCGCGAAATTGGTGATACCAGGTATCCTGTGAGTCAGCAGATGCATTATTTACCATACAAACATCCGGGACTAAGTAAGATGGGGCAAAGAGTTGTTGGACCAAGACAAATATGTCAGAATTAGTTGGTGATGTAGGAATTTGTGAGGCCAAGCAAGCCATAGTATCTGTAAATTTATAAGGTCAAAAGTGAGTCTACGTAATGTTTTACTTTTGAAGTTCCTCATTTTTACATTGGTAGATGCCAAGAACTTGATTTACTACAATTGAGAGTCACTAAAAATGTTAATAGACTTCACACCTAAGTGTAACGCAACGTGGAGACCCAAAACAAGGGCCTCGTATTCCGCTGTATTGTTAGTGTAGGGGAAATCGAGCCTAAATGAAAGAGGCATAGGTTCACCTTCAAGAGGAATGAGAACAACGCCGCCCCCTCCCCATGCTGGAATTTAGATCCATCGAAGAAGAGATTCATCGGATAAGATGCATCATTGAGTGAAAGAGTTACGATGAGTTCATCAGGGAAAGTAAAATTGGTAAATTGTTCCCCAGGTAAAGGGGCTTCTGTGAGTTGGTCTGCGATAGTTTGTCCTTTGACTGATTTCTAGTGTACGAACTCAAGGTCGAGGTCGATGAGGAGCATAAGCCATCGGGCGATGCATTGGTTTAGATGAGGTTTGGCATACATAAAATGTATGGGGTCAGCATTGGTGATGACAAAATTTTTGTGATTCAGGAGGTAATGTCGGAGTTTGGTGGCCATGAATGATAGGGCTAGGCATAACTTTTCGACGTGTGTATACCTAGTTTCGTAATCCACAAGAGTATGACTTATGTAATAAACTGCTTGTTCTCGATGTTCGGAGTCACGATGTGCGAGCATGGCTCCTACAACATGGTCGGTGGCAGAAAGGTAAAGGTAGAAAGGGCGATCGTCCTGAGGTGGGATAAGCACGGGTGGCTGCAAGAGATAAGTTTTAAGAGCCTCAAAGGCTCGGTGGCACTCCTCGCTCCATTGAAAGACAATTTTCTTTTTAAGGAGTAGATGGAAAGGTTGACATCGATCCGAGAGTTGTGAGATGAAACACCGGATAGATTGGAGTTTGCCCTACAAACTATGCAATTGCTTTAGGTTAGTGGGTGGGGGCATTTCTAAGATAGCCTTGACTTTAGCTGGGTCGACCTCAATGCCACGCAAAGAGACGATAAAGCCAAGGAGTTTTTCGAAAGGACACCAAAGACACATTTCTTTGGTTGAAGACGAACACAGTATTGTAATAGGTGATCGAAAATAATGGTTAAAACATCGAGATGTTCACTGTGATGTTTGGATTTTCCAAGAAGATCATCGACATAATCCTCAAGGATAGTGTGCATAATGTCATGAAAAATGTAAGTCATAGCCCACTGATAGGTCGCACCAGCATTCTTAAGGCCAAATGGCATGACATGATAGCAGAAGGTTCCCAAGGGGTAATGAAGGTGGTTTTATGTTGATCGGCCGGGGCTACTAAAATTTGATTGTATCCCAAGAAACCATCCATGAGAGAAAGCATCTCATGGCCCACAGTGAGATCGAAAAGTTGATCAATACTAGGTAGGGGGAAGTCGTCCTTTGGGCAAGCGAGGTTAAGATCCCGGAAATCCATACATATCCGAAGTCCCCCCGTCACTTTAGTGACAGGTACAACATTAGAAATCCATTGCGGATAGTCAATAGGTAAGATGAAAGAAACAAAAAGGAGTCGTTGAAGCTCTTCTTTAACCAAGAGGGCAATGTGTGGATGCATTTTTCTCAGCTTCTGTTTAACTGGTTTGGATTCTAGTTTCAGAGTGATGTTATGGACAACAATGTCAGGATCGATTCCTGGCATGTCGGCGTAGGACCAAGCGAAAGCTTGATTGCGGGCATGGAGAAAGGTAGTGAAGGTGGCTTGTTCTGATGCGTCGAGAGATTGTATGATATTTAGAATGTGAGGATCATCTTCTGTGTGGATGTTTATTTCTATAGTTGACTCATTCAACATGGTTTGGGTTTTAGATGGTAAGGCGCGTTGAATATAAGAGTCGTCCGCACCAAGGTAGGTGAGGATGGATTCATCATCCTGGCACTCCACAACATTAATCAAAGGCAAGTCTTCTTCGATCATGTCTGGATACAAAAGGGGAGAGAAGATGGGTCTTCACCATCGCGTTGATAAGTGAGAGGACCTAGGAAGATAGCATTCACGAAAAAAAAAAAAGTTAGGAGGGATAGATTCCGGGTCTATCGACTCCGTGGGTGAAGATGGTAAAATGGGCGATGATGGTTTGGAAGGGGTGACTTCGTCGTCTTCCTGGATATAATTGACACGAGGTTTCTTTAGTGTAGGTGGTTCAGAAAATCCAAGACCACTACGATCTTTGTGTTTGCGTGTAGTCATGGGAATAACCGTATGTCATCCTTGCTCATAAAGACCAAAACCAAAACCCTTCCAAGCACAGCGTGTAGGAAGGTGAGGGTGAAACGACGGTTGGTTAGATATTGAAAATCTGATTGGAAGGGAATCACACCAAGGGGAGGTTCGGGGTGACAGAGGATGCGTCGACACCCCCATATGTTAGGTTGGTGCGGAAATTAGGTGGTCCGTAGGAGATCACCTCCCCCACACAACGGTCGTAGGTAGGATGCGCATGTAATTATCCATACTCTTGTGGGGTATGGAAGGTGCTAACGTTGTATAGGCGGTACTCCCCAGTGTAAGGCGTTGAAAAACACCTACCAAGGGATCCGAGGTTGGGATGTTGTCACGGGAAAGGAAGAAGTATTTGCGTCGGTGGTTTCATTGGTCGAAGGTGTGGGTGCGGCTAAGGTGGATGGTTGAGGCGTGGTTGAAGTAGATGGTTGGGTTGGATCAATGGGTGTCTTGACTGGTACAAGCACATCATTAGGGTGGTATAACATATTATAGGTTTTGAAGGGGGAAGCATCAGCTGTGACGGTGTATGACTTCCCTTCATACTCGAATTTGATGCATCTATGTAAGGTGGAGGGAACGCATCCCATAGCCCAGATCCAAGGGCGGCCTAACAACATGTTGTATTGGAATTATCCCTCAAGGACATAGAAGAGTTCGGGTAAGGTACGTGGCCCTACATGAATGTTAAGGATCACGGTGCCTAGGGTAGAAGTAATAGCATCGTTGAATGAACGCAACATGGTGGGGTTGGCACACATGCAACTAGGAGGGATATTCATCTATTGGAAGGCTTTGGAAGAGACGATGTTTAGGCTAGCACCCCATCGATCATAACATGATGTACCCGGATGTCCCAGGACATAATCCGAGATGAAAAGAGCGGGTCGGGATCTTACGCACTAAAGACGACAATTTCTTCTTCAAAAAAAAGCGACAAAGCAGCTTCTTTGTACGAGGATAGAGGTGGTTGTGGAGGTAGGTTGTTTGGTGAGAGAAGTGACATGGTTGGGTGTGAAGATGGAGGCGACGGGTAGGGTTTCATTAGGTAGGACCTCTATCCCTTGAAGGATCTCAATTAGAGCTTGTCGATGCGATTCAAATGTTTGAATGAGATCATAGAGTGTCATTTTTATAGGAGATTGGTGAAGTTGTTTGATCATAGTGCGATGGGAAACTCCATCAGAGACTGGATAGGCAGGTCCATGAATAACCACTTTAGGTGGTGGTGCGATCGGGATGGCAGAAGAAGAAAGAGAGGCCGCAAGTGTGCTTTCTTTAGCTTTTCCATTGTTTTTCTGACCTCGAGTAGCAATGCTAATCATGTTGATCTCATGAATGCGAGATGAGGAAGATGACAGGGATAAGTCATTGTTCTCGAGAGGTGGGGTTGCAATGATGATAGATTTTGGCGAGGCGGGGACAGGTGGTATAGGAGATTTTGGTAAGTTGTCCTTCTGAGATTTTCTATCCGAGATAGGAAACTGGCGAAGGATGGATTTCAAAGCTTTGCATCCTTCTACATTGTGTCCTGGTGTGCGGTGGTAGGCACAGATTTTAGATTCATCATAACCTATAGGTCGAGGTTTAGATGGATCATAGTGGCAGTGGGGGTAGGGAAATGGTCGCATCCCTACTAAAGCATATCAAGGATCTTGGCGTAAGATCCTTGAGTGGGTCAAATGAAGATGATGCTATTGATTGAGTGGGTGAGATTATTAATTGTTTTGGTAATGGTTGGGTACGAGTGGTTCGTACGGGTGGTGGTTTAGGCAAGGGATTTTGATGATTGGGTTTAACTAGGCGTGGCTTCTTCTGCGCAGAAGTCATGTTTAGCTGGTTAGATGATGAGGCCACTAGATGATGTGGTGGCAGGAAACAACCATGGGGAAAGAGGAGCGGTAGCAAACAAGTCCTTCGATGATCGAGTTTGCTTAGGGTTGGTAGGTAGGCAAGATACTTGGGGTGACGGTGTTGAGATGCCTGTGGATTTCTGTATGGGTGCAGAAGGTGTTGGTCGTGTGGGAGGCATGGTGTATTGAGGCAAGGTGGAGGGGTGAGGCCCCAATATAGAAGGTAGGTGTGACGGCGAGGGTTGAAGCCATGCCTGCTATAATCTGTGTGATCGGGGGGCAAGGGTTTTAGTTGTGGCGGAGGCATAGATTGGACTCGAGGAGATTGGGTCTATCTCCTAGGTGGATTGACGGCTTTATTTTTGGATAAGTCTAATCGTTTAGGTGGGTGTGTCAGGATGGGTATTGGTGAAGTCCCAAGCGTAGGGGAAGGTTTGGTTAGGTTGATAGAGGTGGATGAGGTATTCGGTGGAGATGAGGGGGGTGGAGGTGAGGACATAGGAATTTTGAGCTTTTGTAAAAACTTCGGGTATATGGTAGAGGTGTCTGGATTAGTCATTTGCATTTGAGTAGAGCATGGTGTTCTCAAACGTTCCCATAAGAGTCATCTATCTTCTGGGGGATGAAAATCTTCACGTATGGATGGGAATTTTGATATGGAAGAGAAGTGGGCTGTGATTCCGGTCCACTGGGGGTGTGATATAGGGGGTGAATGAGGCATTGTATCAATGGGTGTTAAGGGGTCAACCGGTCACTGGAAAGATTTAGGCGATGAAGAACTGATAGGGAGTAGGGCATGTTCTAGAGGATCTGTCATGATTAAGAAATTTGGTGATGTAGGCTCGAGGGGTTTCTCTTCTAAGGATGATAGAAAAAGTGGCGATCCTTCTTCTTTTGCAGTAAGAGCGGTGGAAGGAGATGTTTGGGAAATAGATAAGTTGGATAACATCGCTCACTAGTCTTGCAGGGATGTGGTGTAA
Source organism: Taxus wallichiana var. yunnanensis (assembly GCA_018340775.1). Taxonomy (NCBI): domain Eukaryota; kingdom Viridiplantae; phylum Streptophyta; class Pinopsida; order Cupressales; family Taxaceae; genus Taxus; species Taxus wallichiana. Next base: position 892,256,439 of record CM031235.1, read on the forward strand.
GAAGGCTCTTCGTGAGAAGAGAAACTCGGGGTGTTGGTTCCTTTATGGGTAAAGGAATAGCGGGGCTATCCTCTTGTCGATGAAGGAAGGAGAAGGGGGCGAGGACTCCTGTGTCGATGAAGAGGCTCTATTCAAAATTTCTTTGATGGAAGCCCTTGGTTGGGAGTTGAAAACCGCATGGATCTCATGCACACTCTTCTCCTCGGCTAAGGTTTCTTGGTTTGTGTTACTATTAGATGAATGGTTTGGAAATGGTTTGTTGAAGATTTTTAAATTTTGATTAGCAGGGGCATTAGGATTATCGAGGGTTATATCCCCTGCATCAACCATTTCTGCACTATGTTTTTCAACATCTTGCAGTTTTCGTGGTTGTGTCCCTTCACGTGATGGAAGTTACAGAAGTCATTTTATTTATACCAAGAAGGTATAGCATGGGCGGAATCAAACCCGGAGTGAGGTTTAACAGGAGGCAAGGTGATAGCTCCTACTTTAAGCAATTTGTCCAAGATCACATCATAAGTTTCTCCCAAGGGAGTGTACTTGATGGGCTCGGCTTTATACTTATAGGTGGATTTCAGTTGGGTATAAGACGGTGCTTGAGATTTGACCATTACTGCGTGTACAGCTCCTTTTGATTTGAAGCAGCCGATGCGTGAGAGTTGGTGGTGTTGGGTTTGTTAGTGGAGTCTTGGGTTCAGAAATTTGAGTTTTTATTGTGCAACTTCAATTTCTCCTCCTCTAAGGCTGAATCTTGAGTTTCTGAGCCATAGTAAAGGCCTCATCAAAGGTGCGGAAAGTTTGAATTTGGAGGGTGGGAGAAATGTGTTTAGTGCAGGCCCGCGTAAAGAGTTTGATGAGCTCGGCCTGAGGTAAGGCATAAGTAAGTTGGTTGATGAGGCCCTGCCATCATCCAACGAAATCTGCGATAGATTCGTCTTCAAATTGTTGGATGGCATAGAGATCGGTAATGGATACTTTCTTAGCAATATTGATGGAGAAATGATCCAAGAAAGATTGGGCTAACTGGTTAAAGGAGAAGATTGAGTCTTTGGGATAAAGCACTGTACCACTCCAAGGCAGGTCTTGATAAGGACATGGGGAAGGTATGGAGTAGTAAGGCATCGTCATGAGAAATCAGATAGCAGGCATGTCTAAATGATCGCAAGTGTTGTTGAGGGTCCTCCTTACTATTAAAGTGAGTAAATTTTGGTAATTCCCATTGAGGAGGATATGTATGAAGGGGGACAAAATAATGAATAGGCTCCCAAAAAACTTGCTCGTATGTCAGGGTGTTACGGCTTCCTGAAACAAAAGCCTCAAGATTTTGCATCTTGTCCATCATTTGTTTGATTAAATCATTGGTTGGGTTAGATGATGGTGTTGTCATCGTAAACGGGGGAGGATTGGGCCAAGAGCCACTACTAGACAATGGTGGGGCTAAATGTTGATAAGGTATCGATGATGAATGTGTTGGGGCAGAAAAATAAGGGTGTCCTATATAAGATGTTGAGGCCACCAGATGCGTTTGCGGAAATGAAAAGGTGGGCGGAGCCTGAGAGGGAAATCTCGTGTGGATAGGTGGTAGAGAACAAGTTATGAAAGAGGCAATCTGAGAGGGGAGGTAGAGGTAGTGGATGGTAGTGGATGGTTAACCAAAGGAAGTGATATGTGGGGCCGGATGTGTTTGCGGAAATGATTAACCAAAGGAAGGCCAAGGTGGTGCAAGTTATTATGAACCACGAAGGGATGAGGTGGGCGGTGGATGGTAGTGATATGTGGAGAGGGCCAAAGGCCAATTGGAAGATGAACCACCGAAAGCTGCTTGGAGGAGAGCGGGGCTAATTATTAGGTGAAGGGGAATTATTAGGTGGGGAAGGAGCTAAGTGAGCGGCTATACTAATAGGCATACCCAAGAGGAGCTGACCGTCGGGTGTACGGTTAGGGGTATGAGACAAATAATACTATATGGCACCAAGATTAGCATCCAAAAATTTAGCAAAATCCGGATCTCCGACAGAGATCTTGGGAAAAGCATTGGTGTCCGTAGGATTCCCCATAGGATGCGAAGGGGGTGACTCAGGAAAAGACACGGAACAAGCATGTGAAACCATGGCTGCGGCTTGTTTCCGGGTGATAACAACCATGGACAAGAGGATACAGTAGGGAATTAGTCAATTAGGAATAGAAATAGCAACAAAACGTTGGAATTGGTAGGTTGCTGGTTTGTCAGGAACTGTGAAACACAGTAACCGATATCGGTCTGGTAACCGATGTCGGTCAGATGGTAGCCGGCGTCGGTCGGGTAACCGATGTCGGTAGAAGAGGACCGGTGTTGGTCACTATGAAGGCAAAGAGAGAATGTAAGAGGCTGCTTGGTTTGGGGATAACAAGGCTTAGTATACCCACCAAACTGTCTGAAGTGATCACTAAGACAGGGTATAACAGAGAAATAGAACTGAAAAAAAAAAACAGAAAACAAGCAAGATGCACAAGAAAATCAAGAGACTAACCCTAGGATTAGTTTTAATCACTTTTGGGCTTATGCCTTAGACACAAGATGATGTCAATCCTAAACAAAATACCTAAGGGAGATGTCAAGTTTGTTTTGGCTTGTAAGGCTACCTCAATCGGGTGGAGGAATACCGTGGAAAGGGGGATGTTTGAGATGTTGTGTAGATTATGATGTGATTTGGTATGTGTTGTGCAGTGAGAGTAAGATTAATTTCTCATCAATACCATGGATATTACCCCCACGTGTACGACCTGTTACTTAATTTACGTTCACTAGAATGAAAAACAACAAGCAAGAATGTGATGCACGTGTTTTAAACCCAAATCGAAAATGATATTCGATGAAGCAAAGAAAGAGAAGAGGTCAAGAAGATAACTTTCACTAATGCAAAGATGTGAAAGTAAGACAAGTTCTTTTACCAAAAGGACAAAATATTTTACATGAATATTTAGAAGAGAGAAACAACAAGTGTGCTCCCTACATGAAAACAAGCAAGAAAGAAAGAAACCCGAGAAGGGTCCCACCGGGCGTGCCAAAATGTTTCGCACAGAATTTAGTTCCAGAATAGAGTTACTTCTATCCTTTCATTCTCTTGAGAAACAGATAGGGGTTAGGGTTAGGAGGAATACCTGTTGAGTGTTGGGAAGGTGTGCGCGTACCGTCGAGAGATCAGACCGATTGTGAAGAGCTCCTTTTTGTCTAGGAAGGACTACCTGTAAATAAGAATGCAAGACCACCAGATTTTAGTTAGACAATAAGTGAGGGAACTGCCTTGGGCCTAGGAAATATTAGACTTCCTTTCGAAGGTGGTCAGTTCCTTTTAATACAAATTGATGCAAATGATAATAAAGAAGCTATTACGAACTCATGATTTAGGCATCTCCTTACTAAAAGTAATAGAGACTAAACTACCAATAATAGAATGTCATGTTGTTTGTCTGGTCCTTTGGTTATTGATATGTTCGAGATCAAGTTATGAGGATAGACCAGATGGACATGAGATTAATTTGAGGTGAATAGATGAAAGGTTGGTTTTGGTATAAGTCACGTGGCCGATGCGGTAATTGGATAACCGATAGCGGTTATGAAATCGGTACCGATAGGGAATAACCGATATCGGTAGGGGAAGTGATTTAGGGATTTTTAAATGGAGGTTGGTGTAAGGTGGTTATGAGGTTTGGAAGGTTGGTAGATGGTTGAGGGGAGTAGTAGGGTGATAGAGAAGACTCAGAGAGTGAGAGAGCTATCTTTGGGGTAATATAGAGATGGATGACCGAAGGTTAGGTGTAGGTTGTTGCTGGGTAGTAGATCCAGGAGTGAGCTTATAATCCCTATGAATTAAAAGTTCACAAAGTAGTTTCTAGAAGCATACAAGGTGATAAAAGAGACTACTTACTAGTTTCTGATGTGGATGCAGTCCAAAGAATGCAGTGGCAAAGGCAAGGCCCAATTGGGATGATCTAGCAATGGAAGTGATCGATGAAGCTATCCTCGACTCTCCCAAGGTTTGGATGAGTTTGACAATGCTCTAGTTGCTCAGTTCAAGTTTTAGGCTCGATGCTCCTCTTTGCAAACTCTTCTCTCCTTCTCACTTGTCTCTCCCTTAAAAATGGATTCGGATCCTTTCATTTTGGTTGGGGAGGTCATTTACAGGGAACCGATGACGGTTACCTAACCGACGCCGGCCGCGTAGGGAACGATGTTGATTAGGTCAAAGTTGGCTATTTTTAGTAAAATAGCTAACTTTCCCTCCTTTTCTCCGAGGGGTCAGTTGTGGGCTTGGTCAAGTCATTATTAGGTTCGTTTTGATGTAGGTGAGGGATGATGAGTCATGGGTGTGGGTTTGGACCAAGTCATAGGTCTTAATTAGGTTAGTTTAGGGTTAGGGCTAGGTCATAGTGAGGTGGCGAGGTGAGGTGGCAGGGTTGGAGATGTGGATTTATTAATTATAAGGTAATTAATAAATAATTCAATGTGTAAGGTTTAGGTGGTGAGGTAGGGTTAGGTTTTGGAACGAGATACAAGGTACAGGGTGTCGTAAGACCCAAATTTGGTGTCTACAACAGGATTGTAACTTATATGTTTGAATCTTTTTGGGGAAGCAACATTGAAGCTAATTTTTTTCTAGACTTGGCGATAATTGTGCATGCTAGAAAATAAATAAACATGTGACTGTAACTCTTTGATTACCCTCTTGGGTGAAGAATGTTATTGTATTTTTAGTCAATATAGCTTGACAAGTTTGAATTAAATGTTGATAAGCAAAGGAATTTGAGGAAGTCAAATGTGTGCATGCACATGTATGGGGTAGTGGAAAGAAGGAATGGAGGAGACTTTTAAAGAGTTAACATGAACTACTGGTAAGGTTAATAGTTAAACCTCCTCAAAACATACATCCACAATAAATATTAAAGCTTGAATCTATATTTTTAAATAACTATGCAAAAACTCTTTGCTTCGTGATCATTAGAAGGGTTATAACAACCAACGCTACGGTTTGTAATTTGGTGGGTCAAATCTAAGTATTTTGCTTTCAAACTTGCAACATATCATGAAAAGGGTCTAATATAGGAGATGTTGAAATAAATTTGTATTTTAAGGGTGAAATTCAGACTTATGCTTGACGATTGGAGGAAGAACACAAAATTCACAGTCTCGGGCCTAGAAGAAGGGGTCAGTTAACAAAGGAAGTATATGCTAAAAGAGAAGTTAGCCTCTAAAAATTTAGGGACATCTATAACCCTTTAAAGAGTTATTAAAAATCCTTTCATTTTGTTTTGAAGTTCCCTATAAAAGATCTTGATCTTGACAGTCTACTTGCAAAAACCTAGTAAGGGTTTATAGAGCAAAACACAAAAAGTGGAATTGAGAGAGTTAAACAAGGAGATAGAACCCTAATTTTGGGTACACATTTGAGTTGATATGAAGATGTTATTGGAGTTGAAAATACCTTAGAAACACTTATAGAAGTTTGTAGCCATTAATGAAGCAAACATGCTTTGACTTGAGAAGATAAAAAGTAAATTTGAGAAAAAAATAGTAACAGGTGGAATTTTGATTTTTTTCCTATCATTTTTATGGATGGTTGATGTTTTATAGAGTGCATGAACAAGGTAAAAGGTGAAAATACATGGAATATTGCTAAAATAATCTTAATTTTATTGTTGGGATGAAGGGTTACTTGAAGAAAGATGATGATCAAAATTAGATAAATATGAGAATGACACATATATGACTTATGAGTAGAAAAGTAGGTGAAATATCATCAATCTCAAAGCTAGAGGAAAGGCATGGTGTGGAAAAAGAACCTTCCAAGAAGTAAACTAGCACAATTCTTGCTTATACAAGTCAAAATAAGAACTTTATGAACCTTGTATGATCTTTCTCATGCAAAGTAAGGTGAATTTTGTTGGTGTAAACCTTGTTATAGATGATTTGAAACTTGTTGTTGTTATGTGTCTACATCACTTTCAACCATTGTTAATATGTGGTATACACAGGCTGTCATGTTTGCATTAGATTGGTTGATTAAAGATGGTGATGGGATTTGGGTTGGGATTGTTTGATTAAGGATGGTCGATTATGATGATGTTTGATTGATTAAAAATTTAAGGTGATATGATGGTTAGTGGTGTTCATGAGAAAACAACCAACATGCAATACACACCCTAACTAGTCAAGTGGGATATCAATCAAGCTATTATCCACTTGCAATACCACACACTAAGGGGTGTCACTCCTGGTTCACCACCTATGTACCGATGTGGGGTCGGATAGCGAGTGATCTTGGGGAATGCAATCTCCTTGCCACAGGGGGTTCATTGGGTAGGAAATATCCTAGCACGTGGGTTCATATTGAGGCAATTAAAATTAATAAAATTAAAGTTGATATATCGGTAGACATGAGGGGGTGAAAGGGTTTAATTTATTAATATTTTGAATCATGTATTGGGGGTAGCTAAGAGAGGTGTGCCAAAGTAAAGGGATGTTTAATTTTAATATAAAACTAAAACATTTGAACCCTAGTTTTTAAAAGTAAATACCTTAAAATTGCAAAATGAGTGTGGTCATAAATTAAATTATAATCTCTTTTTTAATAAAGAAATCTAGATTCTTAACCAAGAAATAATAAGATGGTAGAAAACTAGGATTGAGTATGCTTTTCAACACAAGTGATATTATTTCACCATCTTAATTATTTGAATAACTATTGATAAATGATTAAAGCTTAACATATATAAGGTGATTTGTAATAGGTCTTCAATGGCTTCAAACTATCTTTCGAGAGGAAATGCATATTAAAAAAATTGAGTGAGAAATATAATATATTTTTTGTCTAATATATTAGGGTAGAAATAAAAAGGGGTAAATAAAATTGTAATTGAAAAATGGGTAAGTAAGGTACATGAAAAAAATAAGGGGTATTTTCATTCTAATAATATAATAGGAGGGGTATTATCAATTGAATAATTAGAGGTATAAACTAGAATTAAGGGTATTCTTTAATACCCTTCGAATGCACGTGTTATACCATACTTTTACTAAGTGAATCCCATTGTGTTCCTTGCACAATATCTTGATATGTGGCCAAAAGGTTTCCTAGACTAGTATATATGAGCTCACTAGGGGAGTACTTGATATACCTTATGGTACATGGGGCCCAAGTCCATGTTGCAAGGATGTTGTCTGAGGCCTAGGTGTTGGGACATGGAATCCCCTCACTTCATGCCGCTCTTAAAACAAGCAAGTGCTTAGCCAATAACGAAAGCTCTCCAAAAATTTATATACCCCGCCAGAACACGGGGTGTGTCTACGTGTGTGGATGTGTCTTCCACGTCATGTTTCCCCTACAAAATAAAAAGGGAAAGGCTAGCCACTTTTGATCCTCAAGATCATCCTAAGACGTGAGAGGAGAGAATACATGGTTTAACCTTGGGATAAACAAAAAATGATACAAAACACACAAGAAAGATGATGCAATATAATAAAAGTAAATGATAAATATTTTGTGATTGGGTCTTCAAGAGGACGCCCTGCAAAACAAAGCTTAGTGATTTTATTTATAAATCCAAATGTCTTAGACCGATCATCCTAAAAAAAGGGTTATTAGTTTGGAGCAAGAATAATATAACTCAATGTGTAGCTAAAATGACGATATTTAGCAAAAATTAAAACATGAATAAAGTATCATATAAACTGTTAAATTGATGCTTTTATCACATAGGATATTAGGAGTGAAAAATTGTGGAATAACGTCATAGGATATTTGTATTTGAAATATGTGGTATGCACAAGGTTTTCACGTTTATGTATGCGACAAACGACGAAAGCAACGTAATAGAAACACCCGTGGCTATACACACATAGTTTTTATTAGGTTTGGGGTATACACACATAGTGTGGTATACATAGATGTGTGTATACAACACTATTACAACACTATGTGTGTATAGCCCAAACCTTAAAAAAATTATCAAGGAAAATTTGTGTATCCGAAATCCTAAAAGCTAATGTGTGTATATCACACTATGTGTGTATACAACAAAGCTAATGTTTGTGTGTGGTTTACACATTTTTCATGCATTAGATTTTTTTTAGGTTTGTGGTATACACAAATGTGTGTATAGTGTGGTAGCCTTTTAAGGGTCGAGTGTTTCTTGGGAAGTCTAACATCTATACTAATTTAGTAGCAAGTTGCTTCGTCTACTTATTGCCAAGCCCGTTTTTTAAAGATAGTTTTTTTTTCTATTTTTCATTCATGGCCGCCATGGTTTTCTAAGAAAATTTTATAACAAAATTATATATACTTCATAGAAGATTGTTCTAAAAACATTTTTAAAATGTCTATCTGTGAATAGTTTCAAAATCAAAAAATTGAATAGCCCCGTAGTAGTTTTAAAATGTCTATCTGTGAATACAATTGTATAGACAAATTTTTATCTCTCTTTTCGGTATACACACAATGTGCATATCACAATCCAAAATACCACACACAGTGTGTATATCATAATCCAAAATACCACACCCAGTTGTGTAGTTTGCTATTTGATACTATAAGTATATCATAGTATGTATATTGCTTGTGTATTTTTATCTCTTATGTGGTATACACATAGTGTTTATTACAATACTATAAGTATGTGTCTATATATAGAACATAATAATAATAATAATAATAAATGTCTATCTTGAACAACTTTAAAATCTTAAAGTCGTATAACACCTGAATGTTTTTTAAGATATAATGCTTCTCCCCAATTTCGTGTAGTTCACCTTCTTGCCAATTCTGCCACAGACCGAATAAAGTTGCAGAGTTTGTGGTTATGGCTTGCATTAAATGTTTTCAACTTTCAATGTCCTTTCCTAGTCCCATCATTTGTCAACTCGTATCTACCTTCGGATCAGCCTCGTGAATGAAGTATCATGATTATTTCACAAAAAAGGTGACTAGGCTGAAAACTAGACGCCACAAAGGAAGATGTAGGTCCCGCACACAACTATGCATATATGTCATCGATATGACATTTTATGGTCATTAGTGTGGGGGACATGTGATCTTGTCGCTAGGATAGCCGACTTCAAATCAAACTACTACAAGTCTACCATATGACTCGAAGCAAAGTATATTCATTAAAAAAATAAAACAAATTAGAAACATGTGTGATGTGATATATTTGGTGTAGTATTAGTGAAAGAATAGATGCATGTACCTAGCAAATATCTAGAAAAAGGTATACCTTGACTTAACCATAGTTGTGAGTCAATATGATTGATATATTCTACTTGACCGCACTAAGTGTACGTTTAAGTGTTTCATGATGTGGCCTTTTCCACGAAATTTCTAGGGTCATAGGAAAGATTGGATTTTTCATCATCACTACTCGTATTCCATTTCATATCAATTCCTTGGAAGTCAGAGCTTGAAAAGTTTAACTAGTTTTGTTTCGAGACGCAACTTAGGCTAGGCGGTCAAGATGCAAAACTAAGTCGTGGATTCCATTTTATAAGACAGAGGACAGTCATTTGATTTTTCATCCTTGATAGAGACGTCGTATTAAAAAGCATAGCCGGTTTCTTCACCTTTTTCTCCTTCACAGCCCTTAATAGTCGTTTTACTCAACATAACATGCCAATCTTTATTATCACCCCAGAAATATTGAGGAAAAAGCCAAGGCAGGAAACACTCAACGTCCATTTCAGTTTTGTTCCACATAACAACCTTTATTTTCTCTGGCCTACCACATTTCAAATACGTTCTTGTCTAGGGTTTTAATTCCCAGAGAAGGCTACCAGATTAATCGAACCTCTGTTCCTTCCTTGATCGGACAAGAATCACTAGTCTCACGAAAACTACCAAGAAAAAGAAGGCTGCAACATTGATATTATTCCTCATTCATAAATCTCAATGATCTAAAAGGGCTTGGTATATAAATTGTCTTTGTAAGGTAATTTTATATTTTCTTTGATTTTTCTTACTCTTTTACATAACAATTTTCACTAGATTTGTTGTCTTACCAAGGTTGATGTTCCCAAAGTTTAATCTTTATAACTTAAATTTAAGTTCTTTAGAAATAAATGGTTACATTATCTACATAATCCTTCTTTTTTCTAATACACTAACATCAACAAACATTAGTAGGTCTTATTAGTGTTATGTATATTGAGTTTTTTAATGCATCCACAATGTGTTTTTTTTTTTTTTGGATTGATAATTGATGGAAAGCTTCCATGGACCATTACAATAAAGATATAGCACAAGCACAAACATCCACATGATATTTTAATTCCAATTCAACTATGAACATGTATTCAAATGCATAACTATTATAAGATGTTCACCAATAGATATTTTTGGAAGATTATTGATAAAAAAAAAAAAAAAAAAAAAGCAAAAAGTGCATTCAAATATAAATAAGTGAAATTTATCTTAGATGGCACATCATCCTCTTGTATAGCGTAATATCTTAGATAAGAAAAAATATATAATGTTTTAAGAAATCGGGTTATAAGCAAGTGTTGTCATACAAATGTGTTGCATAAAAATTCAAACTTTTAAGCATGAAAACTTACCCAAGTGTGAAAATTTTACTTTTGAGTCTTCTCAATTCCCCTCCTTCATTAGTTTTCCTACTATATCATGCTCATACTATCCTTGTAAGTGCTTCCCATGTGTTGAATAATATTTCCCTAATGTTTGAAATAAGGTAAAAATGTCATTCATCTCATACCATGAGATGCTTCCAGTGGCTAGTTTCTCAACAGCCTAAAAATGCTAATTTTGACCTTCTTCGGACTGATGTGCATTCTCCAGGACAGAATGAAAGGCTCAAACTCATATAGAGGTGATATTGAAGAAATATGAACATTTTGGAACTTAATTAGGAAATTTTAGGAAAGTTTTGGAGATTTAGGGACAAACAATGCAACATCGGGTTTTTCAGGTGCAAGGAACTTTGCAGTGTAAAATGATACCTAATATTTTGCATATGATTCTAAGAGCTCCGTAAGGCATAAGGAATAAAAAAAATCATTTAAAATCTTGAAGAATTATCTACATGATGGAATCTTTACATTTGTTACAAGACTCAAGTATCTCTCAAGGAATCTTAGTTTCGTGAAACACACCCTATTGTCCCTAGAATAAAGGAGCTATTTTAGGAGTTATATAAGAAGGATTGAATGATGAGACCCATTCAGTTGTTCTTTTAATTATCTTATGATTAGGTAATATAATATAATACTTCATCAAAAACACCTCCTGGAGCTCCGACAATCGTCTATTCAAGTTGTCTCTCTTATAGACCTAAGTGTTTCGTAGTTAGTCAATTTTTTGAGGGACAAGTGTCAAATCCTGGTACATGGCGGAATTTTGTGTCCCTATTGTTCCTATACCTAGGGGAAAAAAATGTGCCCCTCATTAGCTCTTCTTCCTAGACCCTCATATGACCAAATCTCAGCCTCAGAGAGCTTAACAGGCTTAAAACACTCCCCCCAGATTGCACCTGATTTGGACACTTGGCATGATCTCCTTAAGGTGTATGTTTATGTCCCTATAACAAGGGGACATGGGGGAAAAAAAAATGTTCCCCTCTCTATCCCCTTCTCTAGTTATTCATGTGACCAAAAAATCATCTCACGGGTGCTTAGACTAGCTTTTCTCATCCTCCCTCTCATCCAACCCTGCAGTGACACTTGGAAAGCCTAGGATGAGGAAAATTTTCTTGAACCTCTTATACCTATCCAAAGGGGACAATGGGGACATAAAAAAATTTCCCATGCCAAGCCCTTTGCAAACCCTAACTTTTTCCTAACTATTTTTACTCATTCGTGAGTAAATTTGATGGCTAGGAAGCTTGCAAATGTGAAGAAACTAACATCAACTCCATCTCTGCATTTGGTTTGACCTTTCTTCCACCATGGAACTGATGAAACCTATAAGTGCATACAAAAACAATCATACTTCCCATCATGTTTCAGATACATTCGTAGTTGCAAAGTTAAGTCGTTGTCCATTTTATGAGACAGAGGATAGTTGTTTGATTTTAGATAATGGACCAGATCCAATGCTACTATATTTTTCATCCTTAATAGAGATGTCGTATCAAAAACATGGGTTCCTTCACCTTGTTTCCTTCACATGTTCCTCCTACTTTGATAACATGCTAATCTTTGCTATCACCCCTGCAAATCTTGTGGAAAAAGCCAGCACATGAAACACTCAACGTCCATTTCACTCTCTTATCTCTTATACTTGAAGTCTTCCATATATAATAGCTCCATTCCATCCTTGATCGGACAAGAATAACTAGTCTCAAGGAAACTACTAAGAAAGCTACAAACAATGATATTGCTGACTACCAAGGAGCTTGCAAATAATGATATTGTTCACTTGGGGACCCCCTAGTAGGTTGTAGGTAGCAAATAATGAAATTGTTCACTGCATAGTTATAAGTAATTTATAGGAACATGTATTCTTTGTGGAATGCATAGTTAATAAGTAATGTAATTTATATAGGATCAAAGTACTACTAATCAGCTGATTCCGTAAATTATTGATATTTTCATACCCCTTCCCTATATTACTTCAAAACACTTGTATTCTTGATTTAATACATATTATTCCTTCTTTTTATGCATTCATAAACCTCAATGATCTAAAAAGTCTTAGTAGGTAATGTTGTATTTTCCTTGATTATTCTTACTCCATTGCATAGTAATTTTCACTAGATTTTTTGCCTTACGGGTTTGATGTTCTGAAATTTTAATCTTTATAGGTTTAATTTAAGTTCTTTATATAATTTTTCGAGAAATAGATGTTTACATTATCTACACAATCATTCTTTCTTATAATACAATAAGATCAACTTAGGCATAGTGACAACATTAGTGGGAATAGGATCCTCAATGACATCTATAACCTCCTCAAATAAAGGATCCTCAAGATGAGATAAAGAAGAAGAAGTAGGCATGGAAGAAGATGAAGAATCATGAGGTGTGAAGCGCTCATCAAATTGAACATGTGTTCAAAAAATAACCTCATGAGTATCAGGATCTAAAATTTGATAAGCTCTCATGTCCTCACAATACCCTACCAAGATTAAGGTTTTGCTCTTCTTTTCCAAGGTTTTCCTTTTCTTATTTTGCACAAAGGCCCAAACATGGCTTCCAAAGACTCGAAAAATGGGACATCGGCTTAGTGTTGGACCAAGAATCCTCTGTAGTCAAATACTCAAGTGTTTTGTGTGGTGTGTGATTATGAATGTAGTTAGCACAATTAACTGCTTCTGCATAGTAGATAGGAGGTAAATCTCTAGAATGCGTCATATAATTATCCATTTCCTTCAAAGTTCTATTCTTTCATTCTGGTAATTCATTCTGTAGTGGAGTATGAGGAACAAAATGTTGGTGAATAATGCCTTGAGTTGCCAAAATTTCATAAAACTCATTACTAAAGTACTCCCCCATTATTAGTGTGAAGGTTCTTTATGCAACTAGAAGATTGTTTCTTGACCAAGCCTTGCAAACTTTGAAGTGTGACAAAACATCACTTTTGTACTTGAGAAAATAAACCCAAGTATGCCTTGAGAAATTATTAATAAAGGTAAGTGCATACTTAGCTCCATTGAAAGAGGGGGTAGGAAAAACCATCAAGTCACTATGCACAAGCTCAAGTGGTGAAGAAGCTCTCTTTGAAAATTCTTAGGAAATAGATCTTGGTATTGTTTCCTAATGCACAGCCATGAAAAACTTCCTCAAGACAAGAAACTCTAGGAAGACCATCAACCATACCATGAGTGCTCAAATCCTTCAAATATTTGTAATTGAGATGTCCAAATCTTTCATGCCAAAGCTTACTCTCTAAATTTGCATGAGAAACCAATCATGTCCCTATAGAGGAAGTGTCATCAAAACCCTCAAAGTGATATAGTCTAGAACTATGATCAACAATACCTTGAGCAACAAGTGAATGAGGCTCCAACAAAGTTCATACTTGATCCATGTGGTGTAAAAGTCATTATTTTTCCTTGACAGAATGACAAATTTGATATACAAAAAGAATTTTTTTGGTGATGTTAGGAACATACAATGATTCTTGGATACTACCACCATCAAGGTGTATATCACCTTTTCCCTCAACTAAAAAAAAAGAATAATCTCCAACCTCAATTTTTGAAGTAGAACTCAAACCTAGAGAAACAAAAAGACTCCTTGGAAGAAGTCACGTAATGAGAAGCACCAAAATCTATAACTCAATAGTCTGTAAGTGGTGATTGAGATCTCCCAACAACATTAAGTGCTTTGCCATGCTGATTAGAAGGAGGTGGAGTGGAGATAGAAATTTTTGTTTCTTGACTGCATCCTCTAAGGATTGCATTCACGTGTAATAGCTATGTTCTTTATGACCACTACCCCCACAAAAAAATCATGAAAGGCTAGACTTATTATTAGATTTAGAAGACTCCTTGGGTTTAGAGTTGTTTTATTTGGGTTTAGGACCACTTTGAGATGGAGAAGGGGGATTTAGTTTTATTTTTTGGTTTTCCCTTACCCTTAGGATTAGATGCAATTGATGCCTTTTGAGAGGTGGAAGACTCAAGGTTCGACAATTTGGATTCTTCCCTAGTAAGTCCTTCACAAAAATTTTCTAAGTTGGGCATTTTGAATGTGTCACCTAAGGCATCCATGCTAGAGAAAAAGGTAGAAGCAAAAATTTGGAATGGTCATCTCAATTTGGATAGAATCAAGTAAACACACTCTTCGTCTTTCTTGTCTCTTCCACTCCCCTTCAACTATGTCATCAAATGCTTGAACTTGTTAAGATAGTCTATAATTGCTAGAAAATCTTGAGGATTAAGAGAGGTGATCTCAATTTCAAGTTACATGGCTCTCATATGATCCACCTTACCAAATAAATCTACCAATTTCTCTCATATTTTGAAAGGAGAGTCACATTTTTCCAAATGAAACAATACTATCACTTACATAAGTTCCTATCAAACTCATACACTCATGAAACTTGCACTGGTACTAAAATTTTTTATATTCTCTAGTGAACATTGGTTGTTCTGAAGAAGTTAAAGCCCATAATCCTTTTCACTTAATTATTGTTTCCATTATTGGTTTACATGTGTGGTAATTATGTGTTGTTAATGCTTCAACATGATCTAATGTAGAAGTAGATAGAGACACCATTCTCAAAAAATCACCAAAAGAAATGCAAGAACTAAGCAAAGTAGAAAGACCCCCAAGTAATACAACAAGAGCCTCTCTAGAATTTGGCACTTTATAATGAGTATGTGTTACAATATGAAACTTTATAATTATAGTGTGATTCTCAAAATAAATATTTCCAATGGAAAGAGCATGAAAAACAAGCACTTTTGCAAAAAATGACACTCAAATCCGAGTTACCAATCAACGCAATGATGATGTTAAGGAGACCTTGGAGAAAATATGATCAATGCAAAAAAATGTAACTCTCACGAGTTGTCACTCTAGATAGTGGAGATATTTTCTAGGCAAGGTTCAGGCTACTAAAGACATTTGAAACCCTGATTGTTTTTGCATGTTTGGGTAATAGATATTATGCATTTGTATACATACGAGGACAAAAAGGGATAATACGGGTAGGATTGGTTGTTGTTGAAATGAATTTTTGGTGGGAGGTGGGGCAAGGTGAACTTGATTCACCAAATCCTTGAGGAATCTTACAAAATGGAAGGTTAAACCAACCAAATGGTACAAATAGTTAAAATGTCTCTTTAACCAGAATGTGTGCTTTAATGGAGGCCCAGATCAGTACTCTTTCACATAATATTTGAGTTTCTATCATGAAGGCACGAGTCATAGAACCCAACAAAGCATTAAGATCTAAACCAAATCACGCCTAAGGTACACCCAAAGGCTTACAAACAATCTCTATCAACAGATGAGAGAAAAGTGATTTTAAATCATTTATTCCAATCCCAAATGAAATCTCTTCTGAGAAATGAAATTGCAAATGCCACTAAAATTTCACAAGGATTGAGGCCTGTGTGATTGGGTCAAATTTTAATACAAGATTGCAACAAAAAAGGATAAACTACTTGCATACATTCAGAAATAAAACCAACATATTTTGCTCAAGACAACACATAAAAACTCGAATTTGATTAAGTCTATTAGTAGGGGAAATTTTCATAGAATGATCTCAGAGCATGTCAATGGCTGTACAATTGAACCACCCTGACACAATAAAACTTAATACAAAAGGAGATAACCTAGTTTCTCAGACGAATTCTCAAAAGACAAGCTTTGTCAAATTTTCCTCTCGGGAATTTCCTTCGACCTCTAACACTCCAACCTCCAACTTCCAACCCTTTGTACGAAAAATTTGTGCCATTTATAACATTTACAAAAGATCCCTTTCCTAAAAAAACTAGACATTGAGTGCCACGAGTGCTCGCGTTATGATTTTGATCATGATTTCCGGGATCGATCTGCATAAAGTCTTTAGGTGCTCGGAGGGTAGATCTCCTCGAGCCTCTCCCATATTCAACTACCTCTTCTAGTATGTGACCTTTTCCTTCTATTTGACAACCACTCCCGCTCCCAATCATCAAATCTAGCTCCTTACGTGCTCGGGAGAAGAAAAATGGAAAATCCAATCGGGCACAAAAGCTAGACCATTTTAATGGTGAAAGATGTCTTTCATATTTCCCCAACCAAACTTAGATATCAAAATTTACTCCCCTCCCTACTCGGCATGTAGGAAATAAAAAGAAATCATGAAGAATTGCACTTCCGGGAGCTCAAGTGAAAATGGCGTAAGAATCGAATACGATTGCACAATTTCCATTGATTTCATCTTTGAATTTGGACCCTCCACGTAGAATATTTGAATTTAAAACAGACTCAGGGGTTTCCTTTGAATTTTTATAAATTTTGGAAAAAATGGAAAAATTTCATATTTTGTTCACACCTCCACCCTCCGAAACGATCCGGACATGTGTCCCGAGGTGGGTCCCAAAAGAACCACACCCAAATTCTTCCATCTTACCTCTTTTTTGGAAAAAGGAAAATTTTACAAGTTTTCCCCATAGCTCGCCCTTGAGAAATGCTTCTGACAAGTGTCCCAATGCGGGTCCCAGCGGAACTACTCTTCCTTTTTTACTTTTAACTCTTTTCTCTCAAAAGGAAAATTTTCTAACTTTCCTCCGCGGGTCCACACCTTCGCCTTTGAATGGAGCAAGCTTTGACTTTTCCCTTTATCGGGCCTGCGAGCCATTTTGATGTTTTTAGTCATTTGCATATCAAGGGGAAAAAAATCCAAATTTCCCCCGATGGTCCACCTACCCGCCCCTTTGAATTGTTAAACTGCCATGTGTCACAATGGTGCTCTTTGATATGGTGCCAAAAATTTGATATCTTGAACGAGCGTGGGCTTGCACGTGTCATGTTCCAGAAAATTTAGTCTGAGTGCTTGGAGCTCAGCGAAAGGCACCACGTGTCATGCTCCGAGGCAGTCTCCTTTGGCCATTGAAAAGTATAAGCAAAAATCAAAGTGAGCGGAGGCTTCCACGTGTCAATGCGATGCTCCTTCAAAAACCTTAAGGCCTTTTTTTTAAAATAACTTAGTGGGGATGTGCTTCCACTATAGACTTTTACCCCATTTTTCCAAAGGGGAAAAATATCCATTTTACCTCTGTAGGCCCGCATCTCCGCCATTAATTTTGCCACCGCGTCCTCCTGTGGGGTCAAATTGAGACCTTTTTCCTCGCTTCTTAATTTTTCTCCAATCAGAGCCTAGCGGGGCCGTGGGGTGGGTTCAAACTTCTTGCCAAAGTAGTAAAAGAGAACAAGTTCAAAAACAGACCCGCCATACCCCATCCAATCAAAAGAAGCCACGCAAGCACCAAAAGAACTAATCAGGATTGAGCAGAGCCATGGGACCAAATTTGCCTTTTCGCCAAAAAAGCAAAAAGTGATAAGTCAAATTAGTTACATGTCGTCCCTTGACCAACTAAAAGAAGCCACATCCCATGTCGATGTAAGGATACAAATTTGACTGGAAGAAATGCCCGTCAAATCGTAAAATATAGAAAAACCATCATTCGAGCCCGAAAATTAAAATTTCTCCAAGGACAGAGAATTTAGAAATGTTACAAGGCTCAAATATGTTTCTCAAAGATACATCCATTCATTTTTCTTCAATTATTTAGGACATAAATGAAAAGGAAGACAAATCGACTATGGAGACCAAAAAACATGGGAGAACCCAAGTTTTTGGATGAACAGAGAACGGGAGACCCACATTACAGACCTTTCCAGAGGAACAAAGAAACAAGGAGAAAACCATGGACCCATAAGTGATCTACGACCCAGGAACAAATTAAAAATGGCATCAAAGATTAACCAGGAACAACACGGGGAAAAAGAAAGTGATAGAGGCCATAAATTGATAGATTTTCAAAGGCAAATTGGGGTGAGACTATTTTGAGCACCAACATCGGCCCCGACTCGGGGATGGGAACTCCCTATGGGTGCCACAAGAACAAAGGTAGACCAAGTGCCAAAAACATCCATTGGGCAACAGAGTCAGCTTGTAGAGCAGAGACACAAAGCCATCTTCAAAAAGAAACAGAGAAACCAACAAAAATAGGTCACCGAGGACCAGAATGAGAAAAAACACAAAAGACAAGGAGAAAACAACAAACTATACACTGTATAAAATATTTTCTTCCTTGATTCAGGGGCATCAATCCAAGAAATGTTTCAAATTCCTACCATTAATAAGAAATTTGAGTAGTTCACCATCTAAGTCCTCGAGAAAGAAGGTATTCTCACCAATCCTGATATCAATGGAGTAAGGGCCCATCCATAATGAGTCAAATTTTCCATGTTTTCCCTTATCCTCATGTCTGTTATCCCATAGTAGCACAAGATCTCCAACATTGAAAGCTCTGGGAGTGACCTTTTTGTCAAATAAATTCTTCAGTCTCTCTCTCTCGAACTTTATATGGATCTGGTGGGACACCCTCCTCTCTTCATCAAGCTCAACAATCTGATTAATGCGGGCATCATAAGGACCTATCTCTTGATCTTCCAGTTGTTGCATAAACTGATAAGAAGACAGTTGCATATGAAGAGGCAATAGGGCCTGAGTCCTATATACCAACTCAAATGGACTCTTTCTAGTGACCCTCTTGATAGTGATCTTATTATCCCAAACAAAAACTTCAACTGTTCACCCCACTTTCTCTTGTTCTATTCTAATGTTATTCGATGATCTTATACAAATTTTTTTATTCTTGGACTCACTTGTCCATTTCCTGGGGATTGTAATTGGAGGCATATGTCAAGTTGATCCTATACTCCCTGCACATTGCCACTAAAGGCTTGGCTCTAAATCTCATGGCATTATCAGCTACAATCTTGACTGGTACCCCAAACCTACAGATGATGTTGTTCAACACAAAGTCCATGACAACTTGGTGTGTTTCCTTCTTGGTAGGGATTGCCTCCATCCATTTAGTAAAATAATCATGCTACAAAAATCCCCTTATGGCAACACTTGAAGGGTCTGAAATATCACCAATGAAATCCATTCCCCATTGCTTGAATGGCGCTTCAATTGATACAAGCTATAAAGGAAGGGAGCCTGAAGCTTTCAGTCTTCCAAAGAAGCGTTCGTAGCTTTCACATCTTCTAACCAACAAGGTTGTATCCTTGAAAAGAGTTGGCCACCAATAACCAGCCATCAGGATCTTGTGTGTTGTGACTCTTGTAGAAAAATTCCCCCCACAAACTCCTCCATGGAGGTCAGAAATTATCTTGGGGGCTTCTTCTTCAGTAATGCACCTTAAGAGAACTCCCTATGGGTTCTTCCAAACTAACCCACAATCAAGTGATGACATATTTTTGGGAAGACAACTTAAGGACTCTCTTCTGGTTCTTACTTAAGTGCTTAGGGAAGTTCAGTTGTTTGAGATAAAAGATTACATCTTTATACCACTTAGAATTCATCAATGCTTGAAAAACATCTACCCTTTCTTCTTCTACCTCAATAGTTTGCAAGTTGCTCTTAGCCATAAGCTTAGCCAAGCCCAAACCTCTCACCAAATTTGTGGTTTGGATATCCATATCATATTCTTGCAATTTGTTCACCCACCTACATCTTTTGCTTGAGACTTCCATCTTTGACAAGATGTCCTTTACCATGGTGTGGGGAACATAAGCAACCACTTTAGAACTTAGAATGTAAGGTCTAAAAACCTTTGTTTCTTTTACTAAGGCAAATGCCTACTTTTCCATGATAGTGTACTTTAGCTCAGCCCCCTGCAAGGCCTTACTGAAGAAGGAAATTGGCCTCTCAACCCCTTCATCATCCTTCTGTAGCAGAATAGAAGCAATAATGTTCTATGAAGCAAAGGAAAATAGTTGGAAATACTTCTTATAATCTGGATCTTCAAAGACAGTGCATGCTTTAGTACTTCTTTTATCCTTGAAAGCTTGGATGGCAGTCTCCTCCCATTTGATGATCTCTTCTTTCTTCAGCATGGAAGTGATTAGAATGGTCAGCTCAGCAAAGTTTGATATGAATCTTCTAATGAAGTTTATTTTCCCAAAGGACTAAATTCCTTTCTTAGTCTTTGGGATTGGGACCTTGTTGATGGCCTCTACTCTTTCTGGATCAATCATCACTCCTTATGACACTATGTGACCAATCAACTTTGCTTTCTGCACTCCAAAATGGCATTTCTTTGGATTGAGTGAGTGCCATATTCTCTACATCTTATCAGCATCTTCTCCAAGTGCAACAATTGGTCACTTATCTTTCTAGAAAATATTGTTACATCATCTTGATAAACTACAATAAATTCATTGATGTAACCAGAAAAAGAAACATCCATTGCTCTTTGAAAGGTGGCTCCGGCATTCATCAGACCAAAGGGCATCCTAACATAGACATAGGTCCCCAAGGAGTAGTGAAGGTTGTCTTGATCCTTTCTGATTCCTTCACCATGACTTGGTTATAACCAGAGAAACCATCTAAGGTGGAAAGCAACTTAGAACCAATCACTAACTGTAGCATGTTCTCCATATTTGGTAAAGGATAATTATCCTTCATTGATGCTCTATTTAGAATTTGAGTCCACACACAAGCTGATGTCACCATTTTTCTTTCTCGACTAGCACTAGGTTTGTAACCCAAGAAGAGTACCTTGTGGGCTGGATAATCCCTCCGTCTCTTAGCTTCTTCAGATCCTCTTGCATCTTGAGAGATAAGAGTTGATTGATGGGCCTCTACTTCTACCTTAATGGCTTTGCATTAGACACCAAGGGGATCTCATGTTGAAACAGTCTTCTCTGTATGCCTTTAGTTGAGAATAGGTCCAAGCCATATAATCTTGGTATTTTTCAACAATTTGGATGTATATGAATGCTTCTCCTCCCTACTCAAATTGGTGCCTAACCAAATTTTCCCTTGCTTTTCTTACGTGCCAAGATCATGCTCCTTAATGTCCCTCGAGGCTTCTATGCATCTGTTAATAATGTAATCAACATTATCAAAATTGGACTCAAGAGCAACCAGATCTCTAGGAATGGTATTGGTCTTTAGTTGGATGATTCCCTTTCCAAACAAAGTCTCCTTTCCCTCAGAAAATCCCACAAAGTTATCTGCATCAACACTTGTGTACAACACTTCATAGGATGCATTGTTGGGATCCTCAATGAGGTGCAACATCTTATTTTCCCCATACAACCTAACAAGGCTGCCCTCAATTGGAATGGTAGCATAGGACATATCCATTTGGACACTCCCACCAACACTTGCAGCCCATTTTCTTGACAGTAGCATGCCCCACTTGGTTGGGTAGTCAACAATGACAATGTCAAGTTTTAAGTTTTTTCCTGGCTAAGCTGCAAGCTACACCACCAAACCCTTCACACATCCCACTACTGGAACTTCTCTGGAGTCCATGGCAGTGCACTTCCCATATGATTCTGTCACTTTTATGTTTATCTCATTCATGACCTCCAAAAGTAGGACATTGCATGATGCCCCTGAGTCAAACATGCGGTTGTGCAACAGGCAAAGCTTTGTCCTTAATGATCAAAGTGGTGAAGAATGGATCCACATTCATCTAAGAATCCACCAAGGATGTCCCCAAATATACCTCAAGAGGTTCACCTAGTTCCTCCAATGTTGGCGGTGTTTCTAATTCTTGAATAATCGGAGGAGTCTCCACAACATTTACATTTCTGCCTAGGGCAGTCTTCTCTTCTTTCAATCCCAAGTATTCAAATGCTCTCTTTTTGTGCTCAGGAATCCCAAGCAACTCAAAAATTGGGATAGAGACTTTGATTTGACTTAAAACTTGGGCTATGTCATATGGGACATTCCTTGGCAAGGAAGTATTGGAAGGAAAGCCAACACACTCATTAGGTGGTACAAGATTTTTGACAACTTGGGCATGAGGAGGGGTATGATTTTTGTTTGGATTTGCAGGGTTTTTAGCAGGTGCCTCTTTCTTAGGAGCCTCTTTAGGAATGTTTGAAAGTAAGGGAGCTTTAGTCTTGGCCTGAGGCACTTGCCCTTTGATAACCTTACTCCTTGTGTTATATTCCTTCTCTTGAGAAACCACAACATTGATCAGTAACTGCCTATCTTCCTCAGATGGGATTCCTCCATCATACTTCTTTATCATTAAAGCCCTTAAATATTCAAAGTCATTATTGGGAAATTCAAAATCTTGTATAGTATCTACTTCCAAATTATGAGAGAGAGGAATAATAGGTACCCTATGAATGCAATCCCAAAAGGTAGCAAGAGTCTGAGCACTTATCACCTTAGTTGAAGTTTCCCCTTGTGAGCTCGTGGAACAACCCATCATGCAGACATCATCATCATTATCATCATCAGCTTCTTCTTCTTCCTATTGATATTATTCACAAGGAACATGAGGCATGAAACTTTTGTCACACCAATCAATGACATTTGTCTCCTCCGCCGAATCAACTCTAATAGCCAAAGGATCAAGTACCATTCTATTATCCCTAGCTTGGGAACCGCTGTCTATTTCCAGATCCAACAGTCACTTTCCTCTGTCATTAGATATTTGGTGGTTTTTGAATCTGTCTTGGCCTTGCTACTTGTGTTGACCTTGTGAGCTCTGCCCAATTCCCTTCTCAGCCCGGGCTAGCTTGTATGAAATCTCTTTGACAGCCCCTGCCAAATTCTTCACAACTTCTTCCAAAGCCACAACCTTGCTTGTTTGAGGTTTTTCTAGGTTAACTGACTTTACACCTTCCCTCTTTGGAGGCTTTCCAATTGCCTTGATATTTTCTCTATCTACAAAGCCATGGTGAAGGCCTACCTCAAATTTTTGGGGTTTTTGTCTCTTAAATATTATGTAACCTTTTTATCAAATGCATCAGTATATTTGATCAAACATGACTCATCACAAGGCCTTATCCTAACATGAAACCTTCTCAGGGTCTTATTGAACCTTGTGTTGAAATCATGTACTAACTCATTAGGGTTCTTTTTGATGTTTTTGAATTCTATCAAAAGAAACCTAGGGTCAGTCCTTTCACCATATTGCAATTTGAATGCATTACTCATCTCATTCCAGGAATCAATAGAGTTATTTGGAAATGCTTTATACCAGTCCCTAGCATCCTTTTCCAAGGTATGGATAAATAGCTTGATATATACATCTTCATGTTCAATCTCAAAATATTCCATCATATTGATAAAAAGCTTTAGATGCTGATCACCAGTAATAGCATTGTTTCCTTGGAACTTTGGCATTTTGTTCCTTACATCTTGAGGCACTGCATTTGGATATCCAACCATTCCCACAAAATTTATAGGTCCAAAGGTGTTTACAACAAAAGGGGGTCTGGGTGGAGGTTAGGCCATGTTCCTTTAAGGAGGTGATCCTAGAGGGGTGACAAATTGATGAGGGGCAAAGGGTCCTTAGAACACAGGAGTATAATTTTCAAAATGGATACCCCTAAAGGCCTTGTCTCTTGGAAATATCTATCTATTTCAGAAAAGATAGGTGTAGAATGTGAAGCAAACCTTTCAAAATCAAATGAAGGCCCCTCTCTAGCTAGAGAGTTCAATTCCACAAAGAGGCTACCTGATTCAGAGTCACTTGAATGGTAGTCTTCAATGATAGGCCGATCACTTTCATCAATGGAGATCCCTCTTCTTGTCTGTTGATCTCCAACAGCCCTCCAGGATTTTCTTCCTTCTAATTTTGCTTTTCCTAGCTCTGGAAACAATGTCCTAGTAGGATCCCTCACAAAGAAAGATCTTCTTCCTTCCAGCTTTGCAAATATTAGTAAAAATTTGACTTTGACAGAGTTTTAAAACACGGTACTCATTAAAATCAGATCAACAGGGAGTCGCCACTAAGGATTTCCACCTTAGTTATGCAGATGCACTAAATATGATCTATCAAATGTCTGTCAATGCTAGAAACTAGAAATGGAAAGATTATGGATTTTCCTTGCCTAGATTTATCAAATGAAAGCTAATGCACTAGGTGTGAACACTGAAATAATTACACACAACACTTGGAGTATATAAGAAGTGTTTTACCAGGGTCTGAATATGAACTGCAATCACTATGTCCCCGACAATGGAACTAGAAGCATTGTTGACGGTCTAAATAGATATGAACTGGTAGTGAATCAAAAATAGTCTCATCAACTCAAATAAGTCCCCAACAATGGCGCCACTTAGGTGTTGGTATCTAAATTGATTCTCCCTCAAAGTCTGAGCAACATCACTGGTTTGACAGGAAGCTTAGAGATAGATTAGATCATGATGAGTCATTTTGTAGCTGGGGATGAGATCTAATTGGCCCTCTGTCACTCAAATGTAGAGAAATGGATAGCACCCTCAAGAGGATTTGATCTATCCTCACTATTTTAGGTTGTGCCTTTTAACCAGGTAAGAGGACCCTTTTGTAGCCTGTGGTTATGGAGGAGGTGGAGAGATATCCTTCTTAATGAAGATGTTAAGGAGACCTTGGAGAAAATATGATCAATGCAAAAATATAACTCTCACGAGTTGTCACTCTAGATAGTGGAGATATTTTCTAGTCAAGGTTCAGGCTACTAAATACATTTGAAACCCTAATTGTTTCTACATGTTTTGGTAACATATATTATGCATTTGTATACATACGAGGACAAACAGGGGTAGTACAGGTAGGATTGGTTGTTGTTGAAATGAATTTTTGGTAGGAGGTGGGGTAGGGTGAACTTGATTCACCAGATCCTTGAGGAATCTTACAAAATGGAAGGTTAAACCAATAAAATGCTACAAATAGTTAAAATGTCTCTTTAACCAGAATATGTGCTTTAATGGATGCCCAAATCAGCACTCTTTCACACAATATTTGAGTTTCTATCATGAAGTCCTGAGTTAGAGAACCCAACAAAGCATCAAGATCTAAACCAAATCACGCCTAAGGTACACCCAAAGGCTTACAGACAATCTTTGTCAACAGATGAGAGAAAAGTGGTTTTAAATCGTTTATTCCAATCCTAAATGAAATCTCTTCTGAGAAATGAAATTTTAGATGCCACTAAACTGTCACAAGGATTGGGGCCTGTGTGATTGGCTCAGATTTTAATACAAGATTGCAATAGAAACATGAGAAAATACTTGCATACATTCAGAAATAAAACCAACATATTTTACTCAAGACAACACATAAAAACTTGAATTTGATTAACTCTATTAACAGGGGAAAGTTTTATAGAACGATCTCAGAGCTTGTTAATGGTTATACACTTACAACCACCTTGACACAATAAAACTTAATACAAAAGGAGATAACCTAATTTCTTAGAAGAATTATCAAAAGAAAGGCTTTGTCAAATGTTCCTCTTGGGAATTTTCTCAACCTTCAACCTCCAACTTCCAACCCTTTGCACAAAAAAATTCGTGCCATTTATAAAATTTACAATAGATCCCTTTTCCCCCCCCAAAAAAAACCAGACATTGAGTGCCACCAAGTGCTTGCTATGATTTCGATCGTGATTTCGGGGATCGAGATCGCAAAAAGCCTTTAGGTGCTCGGAGGGTAGATCTCCTCGAGCCTCTCCCACATTCAACTCCCTCTTCTGGTAGGTGACCTTTTCCTTCTATTCGCCAAGCACTCCTGCTCCCAATCTATCAAATATGGCTCCTTACGTGCTCGGGAGAAGAAAAATGGAAAATCTAATCGGGCACAAAAGCTAGACCATTTTAATGGCGAAAGATGTCTTTCAGATTTCCCCCACCAAACTTAGATATAAAAATTTACTCCCCTCCTTACTTGGCATGTAGGAAATACCAAGAAATCATGAAGACTCGCACTTCCAGGAGCTCTGGATTGAAAATGGCGAAAGAATCAAATACAGTTGCACAATTGCCATTGATTTTATCTTTGAATTTGGACTGTCCATGTGGAAGATTTGAATTTAAAAATAGACTTAGGGGTTTCCTTTGACTTTTTAAAACTTTTGGAAAAAATGAAAAAAATTCTTATTTTGTTACGCACCTCTACCCTCGAGCTACGATTCGACACATGTCCCGAGGTGGGTCCCAAAATAACAACAATGACCAAATTCTGCCATCTTACCTCTTTTTGGAAAAAGAAAATTTTTCCAAGTTTTCCCCAGCTCCGCCCTTGAGAAATGCTTGAAAAATGTCCCAAGATGGTCCTAAAGAACGTGCTTTTTTTTACTTTTAACTCTTTTCTCTCAAAAGGAAAATTTTCCAACTTTCCTCCGCGGGTCCGCACCTCCACCTTTGAATGGAGCAAGCTTTGACTTTTCCCTTTATCGGGCCTGCGGGCCATTTTGATGTTTTTATTCATTTGCATATCAAGGGGTAAAAAAATCCAAATTGCCCCCGATGGTCCGCCTACCCACCCCTTTGACTTGTCAAACTTCCATGTGTCACAATGGCGCTCCTTGAGATGGTCCACAAAATTTGATATCTTGAGCAAGCGTGGGGTGACCACGTGTCATGCGGAAAATTTTGTCTAAGTGCTTGAAGCTCGGTGAAAGGCACCATGTGTCATGCTCGAGGTAGTCTCCTTTGGCCATTGAAAAGTCTAAGAAAAATGCAAAGTGAGCGGAGTCCTCCACATGTCAATGCGGCACTCCTTAAAAACCTTAAGGTCTTTTTTTTTTTTAAAATGACTTCAAGGGGCGCACTTCCACTTTAGACTTTTACCCCATTTTTCCAAAGGGGAAAAATATCCAAATTACCTCCGTAGGCCCACATCTCTACCATTATTTTTGTCACGCGTCCTCCTGCGGGGTCAAACTGAGACCTTTTACCTTGCTTCTTAATTTTTCTCCAATCGAGGACAGCAGGCTGCATGGGGCGGGTTAAAATTTTTTTCCAAAGTAGAAAAAGAGAAAAGTTCAAAAATAGACCCACCATGCCCCATCCAATCAGAAGAAGCCACACAAGCACCAAAAGAACCAATCAGGATTGAGCGGAGTCAAGGGACCAAATTTTCCTTTTCACCAAAAAAGCAAAAATCGATAGGTCAAAGCATTTTCCCATCGCCCCGACTAAAAAAAAAAAAAAGAAAGCCCACGCCCCCGTTGATGTAAGGATGTAAATTTGACCAGGAGAAATTCCGTCAAACCGTAAAATACAAAAAAATGATCATTCGAGCCCGAAAATGAAAATTTCTCCAAGGACAGAGAATTTAGAAATGTTACAAGGCTCAAATATGTTTCTCAGAGATACATCCATTCATTTTTCTTCAAGTATTTAGGGCAAAAATGACAAGGAAGACAAATCCCAACCTGTGGAGACTGAAAAATATGGGAGAACTCGAGTTTTTGGATGAACAGAGAACGAGAGACCCAAATTATAGACCTTTTCTAGAGGAACAAAGAAACAAGGAGCAAACCATGGACCCATAAGTGATCTAAGACCAGGAACATATTAAAAATGGCAACAAAGATTAACCAGGCACAACACGGGGAAAAAGAAAGTGACAGAGGTCGTAAATCGATAGATTTTCAAAGGTAGATTGGGGTGAGACTATTTTTAGCACCAACAGTGGACATGCTACTTCTAGCAGAGCAAAAGAGGGAAGATGTTTCATGATTAGATTCATAGGATGTGGATGTACATAGATATATATATGGGCCAGCTGGTCCTATTTTATGATTCTTTATAGGACATCGCATATATAGCCTTATGCGACCGCATGTGGTCCTATATGTATGACACACTTGGTTGAGATGTACACATGTTATGAACTTATATTTTCAGAGACGTGTGTTCAAAGACACTTAGTTTGATACATTATATATCCATGTGGTTATTTTCATAATGATATTACTTTTATGTTTGATTCAAATTCATTGCACATGTTATCCTTCTATGTATGTATATTCTATGTATATTAATTCTATATGTATGTTTGATTTAAAATTAAAAAAATATGGTGCAACATATATGAATATAACGTTACTATGGTGCAACATTACATGGTAAAATTGTTAAGAAATTAAGGGAAGCATGTGTATTCCTCCATCAACATGGGAAACTTATCATTTTCCTCTTAAGTCATGAAAAAATATTTCATACCTCGAATCTTGAAGTAAGTTGTCTTCCTTGGGTCATTTGGTTTTTGAACTGTGTATATAATTTAATTTATTAGAAGGATATTATTCATTTTACCATTTATGAGTATGGTGGTGTATGACCAATCCATCTTTATATCACCACCAATATCATGATAGAAACTTTTGCTCAACAATATACCATATGTAGCTAGCATGTCTTCCACAAGTATTTCCATCTTGATTTTCTTGTCGGGAAGTCTCTGCAAATCTCGGCTTGGGAATCTTTCACCTGGCCTAAAAAGAGGTAATTATTTTGTTTTCATGTAGTAACAATGGCCAATAGCAAGGCTGAGAGTTATACAAATAGAGTTAGAAAATTTTATAAGCATGACATTGTCAGAGGCGTTGGAGTCAATAATGTAATTATTTAATTTATATGTCCATTGACCAACAAGGAAAGATAGAAAGGTTCTTATTTCCTAGAAGAGGAGGATTTTAAGGAAAGAAGGTTACGGGAATAAGTGGTTCTAGGAGTGGGAAGTGATTCTTTAGTGTTGGTAGGATTCTTGGAACATGTATTTTACTACTTCCTTTGATAAACTAGACGAGGATTAAAGTGTTTTGCTTGGAAAGTAGAAGAAGAGGCTTATTTATTTTTTATGAGTAGTTTTGGTACCCAAATTTGTTCTCCTTTTCAAACCAAGCAGTAACACAGATTCAACAGGGATCTTAGAGGCAGATAGATCATAAATGTATGTCATTTTGTAGCTGGGGAGAAATCTAGTTGTCCCTTTGTTACTTGGATTTGTGGAGAGATGGATAGAATCTCAAAAGGATGTGATCTTATCCTAGCTATTTTAGGTTGTGCCTTTCAACCAAGGTAAGAGAACCTATTTTGTAACCTCTGTTATTTGAAAGGAGATACAAGTACCTTTCTTTTGCATAAATTTTGTGGAGAAGGCCTTGGGGAAAATATGATCAACACACCACATTTGACTCTCACGAGTTGTCACTTCCAGATCATGGAGATATCTTCACAACAAGGTAAAGGTTACTAAAGACATCGAGACCCCGATCTCTGCTCGCATACTTTAGTAAAATTATTTTGGTCTTGGGTAGGTATACAGAGTAAAAACAAGGGTAGTATGGGTAGGATTAGTTGTTTTAAATATATTTTTTGGTAGGAGTGGAGACAGGATGAGCTTGACTCACCATATCCTTGAGAGCTTATGCAAAATGGAAAGATTCAATCAACAAAATGCCACAAAAAGTTAAATTGTTTTCTCAACTAGAATATGTGCTTCAATGGAGGCCCAGATCAACACTCTTTCACACAACCTGTGGGATTCTGTCATGAAGGCTCAAGTTAGAGGATCCAATAAAGCACCAAGATTTAAACCAAGTCACACCTGAGGTACACCCAGAGGCTTATAGAGAATCTCTATCAACAAAATGAAATAAAAGTGATTTTAAACCATTTATCCCACTCCCAAATGAAGGCTCTTCTGAGAAATGAAATTATAAATGCCACTAAAATATCACAAGGACTGAGACCTATGTGATTAGACCCTATTTTGGCACAAGATTGCAATAGAAACAAGAAAAACTACTCATATGCATTAGAGATGAAATAAATACACTTTACTCAAGATTAACATAGAATAACTCAAAGTTTGATCAAATTTATCAGCAAGGGAAAGTTTCTAGAACAATCTCAAAGCTTTTCAATGGTTGTACACTTGCAACCACCTTGACACGATCAAATTTGACACAAAGAGAGATATACAAGGCTTCTCTTGATGGCTTCTCAAAATGGATGGGCTCTATCAAGATTTTTTTGCTAGAGAAAATCAGTCCTGATCTTTCAAAAATCC
Source organism: Taxus wallichiana var. yunnanensis (assembly GCA_018340775.1). Classification (NCBI taxonomy): domain Eukaryota; kingdom Viridiplantae; phylum Streptophyta; class Pinopsida; order Cupressales; family Taxaceae; genus Taxus; species Taxus wallichiana. The sequence continues at coordinate 892,286,913 of CM031235.1, forward strand.
AAAATTCCAACCTCCCAACCATTTTCATGATGAATTTGTGCCCTTTATAGCATTTCCAACAGAGCCCCTTCCTCCCAAAAGACAAAAACTTTAAATGCACCAGTGCTTTTCATGATTCTTTCGTGATTCGCAGAATCAACTCTACAAAAGTCTCCAGGTGCTCGAGGGAAAATATTTTCAATTTCTTCCCGCATTCAACTCTTTTCTCAAGAAAAACATGCCTCCATCCATTCACCAACCACTTTCACCCCATATCAATCAAATCTGGTCCCTTGTGTGCTCAGGAGAAGAAAAATGGAAAACCAGATCGGGCCCGAGAGTCAAACTACTTTAATGGTGAAAGATGCCTCCAGATCTCCTCCACCAAACTCTAGATATAAAAATTAACTCACTCCTCTACTTGGCGTGTAGAAAATATTAAGAAATCATGAAGATTCACACTTCCAAGAGGTTTACAAGGAAAATGGGGGGAAATCAGATTTGGACACTTAGCAGCCATTGATATTTGATTTTGAATGTGGGCTAACCATGTGGAAGAAGCAAATACAGGCTCGGTGGCTTCCTTTGACCTTTTCTGACCCTTTTGAAAAAATGAAAAAAATTCCCATTTTCTCTCGCACCTCCGCTTTTGAAAATGGGCCTGACACATGTCTTGAGGTGGGCCCCAAAGGAAACACAGATAAATTCTATCATTTGACTCTCTTTTGGAAAAAGGAAAATTTTCCAAGTTTTCCCCACATCTCCACCATTGAGAAATACTTTTGACACGTGTCCTAGTGTGGGTCCCAGCGGAACTACACTTCCCCTTTTAATTTTAACTTTTTTTCTCAAAAGGAAATTTTTCCAATTTTCCTTTCAAGGGTCTACACCTCCGCCATTGGTGGGAAAAACATTGACTATTTCCCATCGGGCTCATTGGCCAATTTTTGCTATTTCAACCTTTATGAAGCAAAGAGGTGAAAATTTTTAATCGCCTCACGATGGTCCACCTCCCCACCCCCTATGACTTTTCAAATTGTCACATGTCACCACAACACTTCTTGAGATGGTACCAAAATTTTGATACCACAGTCACGGGCTCGCCACATGTCCTGCCCCGGCGAGGTCTGTCTAAATGCTTGAAGTTCAGTGGAAGGTGCCACATGTCATGCTTGAAATTTGTCTAAGTATGGAAACCAAACGGAAGCCTCCATGTGTCTCTTTCCTTCCAGCCCTCCACGTGTCCTCCCGACGCTACTTCAAAGCCAAACCAAAAAGTTGATTCTCAGACGAGTTTCGTTCCTCCACATGGACACATTTTAAAGTTGAGACTTTTTATAGAATTTCTGAAGTACTAATCTGATCCGCATCCAACCAAGAGGTGCCACGTTTCCCTGTCGACTGAATGATGCAAATTTTACCGGGAGAAACACTCATCAAACCGTAAAACACAGAAATGTCCATTCGAGCTAGGATATGAGGTTTTCTTCAAGGACAGAGAATTTAAACTGTTGCAAGGCTCAAACACGACCTTTAGGGACACATCAACTCATTTCTCCTCGAGTACCTAGGGAAAAATGGTAAGAACAACAAATTATGACTGTGGAGCATGGAGAAAATGGGAAAACGTGAGTTTTGAAGGGACAGAGCACAGGAGACCCAAAATACAGAGCTTTTTCAGAGGAACAAAGGAACCATGAGACAAATACAGACCCACACATGATCCTCAAACCAAGAGTAGACTAAAAATGGAAATAAGACCAACCAAGCACCATACGGGGAAGGAGAAAATGACAGAGGCCATGAATGAATAATTTTTCAAAGGCACAGATGGGGCGAGACCATTTTGAGCACCAACATTGGCTCTGACTCGAGGATGGGCACTCCCTGTGAGTGCCACAAGAACAATAGTAGACCAAGTGCAAAATATCCATTGGAAACGGAGTCATCTTTACAGGGTAAAGCAACAGAGCCATCTCCAAAAACAAACAAAGAAGCTAGCAAAAATAAGTCACTGAGGACCAGAACAAACCAAAACACAAAACAACAAACAAACAACCGACTATACACTATACAAAAGGTGTTTACCTTGACTCAAAGGAATCAATCCAAGAAATGCTTCAGATGCCTGCCATTAACAGGCAACTCAAACAATTCACCATCTAAATCCTTCAAGAAGAAGGTGTGTTCACTAATTTTGATGTCAATGGAGTAAGGGCCCATCCACAATGAATCAAACTTGCCATGCTTGCATTTATCATCGCTACCGCTTAACCCATAATAGCACAAGATCTCAATATTGAAGGCTCTATGAGTGACCTTTTGTCAAACAGCTTTCTTTAGCTTTTCTCTCGAACCTTATATTCCTCTGGTGAGATATCCTCCTCTCTTCATCAAGCTCAACAATCTGCGGTTGATGGGGCATCATGAGGACTCACTTCTTGATCTTCTAGTTTTGAATGAACTGATATGAAGATATTTGCATATACGCAAAGAAAGGCCTAAGTCCCATATACCAACTCAAATGGACTCTTTCTAGTGGATATCTTGATAGTGATCCTATCAACCCACACAACAAACTTCAGTTGTTCTCCCCATTTTCTCTTGTTTCAACTCTAAGGTTTTTCTGATAATATTTAGCAAATTCTTATTGTTGGACTCAGCTTGTCCATTTCCTTGGGGATTATAATTAGAGGCATATGTCAAATTAATCCCATATCCTTTACACATTGCCACCAGAGGTTGTTATCCTACAAAATTGACAAGGGAAATTTGTAGGTAACTATACCAAAATTTCTTTTTGACCCCTAGGGAAGTTTGATAACGTTTGAAATAGCCCAAAACTCCCTTTCAAAAAATCAAGTTGTTTTAGGACTTAGCCACTTTTTTTATCCTTCGGGCAGAAATTTGTATGTCGACATGTCTAAAACTGTGCCCTTTTACAAAGGGAAGAAATTTGTATGTCGATATGTCTAAAACTACGCCCTTTTACAAAGGGCAGAAATTTGTGTGTCGACATGGCTAAAACTACGCCATTTTACAAAGGGCAGAAATTTGTGTGTCGACATGTCTAAAAATGTGCCCTTTTGCACTGGGCAGGGTAGTTTCTTCTTTCTGGGATGCGTTGATCATTTTTGTAAAATATTTAAAAAGTTTTTTTGGCATACACAATGACCTCATCCATGTTGCACCATGGGATGTTGCCATCTAAAAACTTGCCCAAGTCAATTGTTGACTTTTTAGATATTTTCTAGATCTTTTGTAATTATCTTGTAAGATATTTTGTAAGTAGTGGGTTTTCTTTTGTCTTCTTTCCTCCTCTCCTTCTATAAATACTGGAATACTTGTATTCCAGGTGAACATTTTTGTATGAAAAGAGAAGTGAGGAGAGAAAGACTTTGTGTTTTCTTGCAACAAAAGAAATATTAATACACATATTCAGACTTTGTGCTTAATGTATGTGTTATTTGCATCAGATCTTTCTTAAGTTAGATCTATGTTTTTATTCTGTTAGATTCATTCCTACTATTGTCATCTGTTCATCAGTATTGCTTTAATTGTTTATGTAAGTAAGTTTGGCTCTGTTTACTACTGGCTCAAAGCATAAACCTTCTGACCTTTCCGTCTTGGAATTCATTTCTTTTCTTCCTTCAGATCTACCCTCCTCTGTTCCTTCCCTCCTACCTTTCTGTTCGTAGTTGGAACTACCTCTACTGGGATGAGATCCCAAACCCCCTAAAGTTAGAATAGTGTAGATTTGCATAGATTCCTACTTGATAGATTAGCAATAAACTAGTTTCGCTTCACTGTCTCGAAGAGGGGCTTTGCCCTGCACACTGTTGGCCTGTTTCCCATGACCTACCTAACCGACAATTTTTCAGACCAACAGTTTTGGTGACTCCACTAGGGATCGAACTAAGGAAATAACTAAAAAACTGTAAAAATCACTACCAGATTGCAAATTTTAACCCTTTGTTGAAAATCAAAATTTTTGCATAAGTGATCAAAACTAAAAATTTCCTTATGAAAATCCATAGATCTAGACCAGATAGAAACTTTTAGTTCGCTGAGTTTTTACAAAAACTTGTATATTTCAAGTAGATCTGAGATTCTAACATTTCATGATATTTTCAAAAACTTGCAAAATTTAGGTCAAAGATCTAAAAATCAGCCTGCTAAATTGACCCATTTTTATCCTTAGTAATCTTTGTCAGAAAACCACAATCAATTATTATTAAAAAGGGTAAAATTAAATATTGAAAAAGTACATGCTGCTGATTTTTGCCAGAAAAATCAGAAAATCAACAAGTATAAACAAAAAGATTATTGTAAATCTGCTCCTAATTGTTGCAAATCTGAATGGGTATCGTTGGCGGGTGAACCATTTACTCGTAGCAGAAGAGCTCGAGGGAAGTTGATCCAATTTTTGATCTACTTCGAAGGCACAATTTCAATATCACTCAACATGATTCACATCATTGAGCTCAGCGGATCGATCAACAAGAAGTGCCTCACCTCCACGAAAGAGCCGATTTCATAGGGTGCCTCGACATCAACTTGCAGTGCTCTTTTGCTAAGTGGAACCACACTCCCTGCTCGTGTTCTTTTTCCTACTTTTCAAATGGCAGAAAATCTACCTGTACCATGGGGAAATGCCATGGGTCCTCTAGCATTGTCGCATCCAGTCAACCCCCTCCCTCACGGAAATTGTAAGAATTTCTCGAAATTTGATGGGAGCGGAAATCAAAGCACGGATGCGCATATAGCTATGTTTATTATGTCATGCAACATTCTAGATGTGACTCATGAGGACGTATCGGTACATCTCTTTCTGGAGACCTTGCAAGGGCTACATCAGAATGGTTCCAGCATTTACCAGCCGGATCCATCACCAGTTGGGCCACATTGCGGACTGCATTTGAAGACAGATACAAACCTTCAGAAGATGCATTTGTGTTATTATCGCAAATCACTCACATGAAGAAGGAGACCAATGAAACCATGCGTGATTTTATCACCTGATTCAATTCACTGATCAACCGTGTGCCACTTGCCATGATGCCAACATTAGAGAATCAAAAGTGTTTCTTCTTAAATGCAATGAGTTCGAAAGTAAGTTTCTTACTTTTACAGGAATAGATACCCACCTTGGCTCTTGCTCAAGCTATGGCCATTCGGATAGAAGACAACCTTCTTATATCCGGTGAGTTAAGACGGGAGCCATCAAAATCAAAGGCCTCAACTTCTTCTCAGGCTACCTCATTAGATCCAACATTCCAGAAGATGGTGAATGACTTGCTCTCATTAAAGAAATAATTGGCTCAAACATCATCTACTACTCCATACCGGGATATCCCATGGAGGAACTTCACTCCCAACAACACCACCCAAAGGCCACATTTTCCTATTGCTTCTCCAAGGTTAGTAATTAAAGCCCCTCTAGTCAATGCTTTGGTTGAAATCAAAGAAGATGATCCAAATTACGAAGAACCTTCGTCGCAAGGTGAAGATGATCAAGATGTAGTGAACCGACTGGCGACTCTACTATTGGGTATATGGAATTTGAAGACAAGGAATCGATGAAGAAGAGGGTACCCAAGGGTATGTGAGTGGACAATCATATGTGGTTTTCACTCACTCGCAAGGAAAAGAAGCAAAGGTTGTTGCTGAAAAACAAAAGGAAAAGGTTGTAGTAACTCCACCTCCAACGATCACTAAAAGAGGTAATCCCCTTCCTACTCAACCTCCTATTAAACCTTTTGTAAAGAAATATTTTCCTCCCATTGCTCCTCCAGTCCTATAAAGACCAGTAACCCTCCTCTACAGACATGAAATGAAGGACTCATTCCTTTGTTAGCACAACCCTTGGTCACATTTGATATAGTTGATCACGCCAAAAAGACCAAGATCCAGATGTCTAAAGCTGAGTACCTTCAATCCAACCCAGAGCAGCTTATAAGATTAACTAAGTATATCCAAAGCTAGGTTGTCGTCCCTCCTATTTCCCAAAAGGAATTCTTCCCATTCCTCCTACGTCTCGCATAAACGTTGCCTCGACTTCCGCATCGGGGAAAATTGAACCTTTTTATCTATCTCTCCTGATCAATGGTCATAAACTAAGCAATTATATAATTGATTCTGGAGCTTCTGACAATGTTATGCCAGCAAAGGTCACCCATGCTTTAGGCCTCACACTTACTAAACCTTTTGGCAGATGCTACTCCATGGAAACCAAACAGGTACCATTGATTGTTCAGATCAAGGATGCGCAGTTTGCATTCATGACATTTCCGAGAAAAGGGTAAAAATGACTATTCTCGTAGCTGATATTCCAGCAGCATACGGGATATTGCTAGGGAGGAGCTTTTGTAAAGAAGTTGGTGGGGAAATTCATATGGACTGGTCCAAAGCCAGGATTCCTATCAAAGGGGTGATGCTAGACATTGGAACCAGAGTCACAAAAGAAATATCTAGTCACCAACTCTAATGACCCTAAGGCTCAGATTCTTTTCAAATCATCAAGGATGGGGAACTACTTCTTGTCCACCGACTCAGATAGAATGGATGTTCTCATCCAAAAAGAGGATCTCAACAAAGTATGGACATTGTAGTTTGATGGTAGTTGTGTGACAAGTGGATGTGGTGCTGGGGCTATTCTAATATCTCCTAAAAAGGAGATTTTCCTTTTTTCTTTCAAGTTGCAGTTCTTCAATACAAATAATACTGCCGAGTATGAATCCTTGTTACTTGGCATGTAAGCTGCAAAAGAGAAGGGAATCAAGAATCTAAGAGTGTAAGGTGATGCTGAGCTAATTGTCAATTAGGTAAAAGGGATATACCAAGTAAAGAATGACCGGATCAGACACTACCACAATGCAATATGGGATAACATCAAAGAGTTTGATGCTTTCTCAATCAAAGTAGTTCCGCGAGCTCAAAATGACATGGTTGATTCATTGGCCGTCTCAGCCTCTCTCATGCTCCCTCACCTAGGGTTAAAAATGGATACATATACCATTGAAGTGGTTTTTCACCCAAGTGTGCTAGATAATTCACAACACTGGCAAGTGTTCAATGATGACAACCAACTTATCACCTTTTTGGAGAAAGTTGACAATTTCAAAGAACTTCATTTTGATGGATCAACTTCTACATGTCGTGAGTCTCTCACCGGTCAAGCACATGAATCTGAAAAAGATACGGTGATATAACTCAAAGGAAATAAGATTATGAGAGGTTTGGTTTCCTTAGAATGATTATTTGATAATCATGACCATTTTGTCAAGAAAAAGTGATGGATGATCCTTGCTCTTCTCCAGAAATTGAATCGTCAATCTGGGTACTGTGGAACATCCTCGTTCCGTGAATATCGGGAAGTGTTGTACGCCCAAGGAAATACGAAAATTTGTTAAGTTGCTGAAAAAGTACATGGATGTGTTAGCATGGTCTTATGCTGATCTGAAGTCTTTCAAGCCAAAGGACATTCAACACGAAATTCGCTCAAGGATGATGTTAAGCCTTTTCGTCAAAAGAAAAGGTATTACAACCCCAAAATCTCGAGTACCATCTAAGCTGAAATTCAGAAAATGTTGGACGTAAGAATTATTTTTCCAATTCATCATAGTACCTGGGTTACAAATATTGTGCCTGTGTAGAAGAAGAATGGTGAGATACGCATATGCGTGGACTTTCACAACTTGAACCAGTCATCCTTAAAAGATAACTATCCACTGTCGATAATGGATCAAGTGCTACAGGCAGTAACTAGTTCAGAAATGTTGTCTATGCTTGATGGTTTTTTAGGTTACAATCAAATTCAAGTCACGCCTGAAGATCAGTTCAAAACAGCATTCACCACTCCTTGGGGTACCTTCGCCTACAACAGAATGCCGTTTGGTTTGATCAATGTCGGTGCCACCTTCCAACAAGCAATGGAATTTGCATTTAAAGGTATGATGGGAAAAGTCATCATGGTTTACCTAGATGACCTGACCATGTTCTCCAAAAGACGAAGTGATCACTGTGATCATTTGGAACAAGTCTTGATCAGATGTCGAGAGCACGAAATTTCATTAAATCCCAAGAAGTCAGTTTTTGGGGTCACCGAAGGAAAGCTGTTGGGACATGTTATCAGCAGAGAAGGAACTAAGATAGATGTTGAAAGAGTCAAGGCTATTCAGAGCCTTACTCTACCTACAAGCAAGACTAGCGTTCACTCTTTCTTCAGAAAGGTAAATTTTCTCAAACGCTTTATTCCTGATTTTGTTGAGAAGACTCGTCATATATCTAATATGATGAAAGGGTCCCAAACATTCCGATGGAGTGAGGAAGGAAAGACATCATTTGAAGACGTAAAAACCTCCATCATTCACGCTCCTATTCTAGAGTGTCCTAACTTCAGCAAAGACTTCATCATGTACAGTTATGCCTCTGCGCATACTGTATCAGCTATTTTGATGCAAAAGAACTCCGAGGATATTGAATCCTCAATTGCTTTCATGAGCTCTCCTCTTAAGCCTCATGAACTGAAGATGTCACAATTAGAAAAGCATGCCTTTTCCATGGTAAAAGTAGTCAAGAACTTCCGCTACTATATTCTGAATTCTCATATAGTAGTGTTGGTTCTTGACATGGCTGTTAAGTCTATCCTGACTCAACAGGAGTTAGGGAGCTTACGAGGGAATTGGATTGCAAAGGTCCAAGAATACGATCTAGACATCAAACTAACCAAGTTGGTAAGAGGTAAGGGCCTGTGTCGGTGATGGCTGAAAATAAAGACTCAGAGGTACCTAAAGAGAAAGTTGATCACATTGATGGAGAACAAAATGAACTAGAGAAAGTGGATTCTTTGCCCATGGTTCTATTCATCACCACCAACGACGAATGGTATTCTGACATCGCATTCTTTCTCACCTATGGCGAGTTCCCAATTCACCTAACCACAAAGGAAAATTGAATGGTGAAGCTTAGAGCCGCAAGATATGTCATATGGGATGATGGAGTGTATAAATGTAGAATTGACAACATTTTTCTATGATGTGTTGACAAGTCACAGCAGGTAAAATTGTTGGAAAGTTTTCACGACTCAGCCTGTGGTGGTCACTTCTCCTCATCCGTGACACCACATAAAATCATTCGGGCCAGGTACTACTGGCCAATGCTATTTCAGGATGCAACCACCTAGGTAGCAAAATGTGAACTTTGCCAACAGTTCATTGGCAAACAAAAGCTGGCTGCGTTTCCCCTCAGGCCCATCATCATTGAAAAACCATTCAGAAATGGGGAATTGATTTCATTGGAGCACTCAATCCTCAATCAAGTGTTGGGAATAGTTACGTCCTAACAGCAACAGATTACTTCACGAAATTGGTGGAGGCCATACCTATCAAGCATGCCACTTTTGAAGTTGTTTACAACTTCATCAAGGAGAATATTATCGTGAGATTTGACATTCCACAAAAAATCATTGCTGAAAATGCTTCCAAATTCTCTTCACGGGAAGTTATTGGTTTTTGTTATGGATACAGAATAACCTTGGCTCATGCTTTTGATTGTTATCCTCAGGGAAATGTTCAGGCATAATCCAACAACAAGAACTTGGTAACTATCATATGGAAGCTAGTTGATGAAAACTAGTAGTCCTGGCACAAATCATTGTACGATGCTTTGTGGGTAGATCGTATCACTCCAAAGAGGTCTCTCGGCATGTCACCTTTCCAAGTGTTATATGGAATTGATGTTGAAATCCCTATCTCCATGAGAACTTCCTGCTCTGTGCTTGGCTCGAGCAATTAAAGATGAAACTTTTCTGAATTCTCTTGAAAAGAGGATTATGTACCTAACGGAACTTGAAGAAAAGTGAGTGAAAGTGGTCGACAAGATCACTGAACATCATAATCAAGTTAAGAGGTTGTTTGACAAGAAATCTAAGCAAAGATATTTCCAAGTAGGAGATCTTGTTCTTCTGTGGGACAAATGAAGAGAACCGAAAGGGATGCATGGGAAGTTTGACTCTCTTTGGAGAGGGCCATACAAGATCAAGCAACTCAATGGAGGGAATAGTTTCTATCTCTCATATCTAGACAAAACTGATCTCCCACTTCCCTATAGCGGGCAGCACCTGAAGATCTTCAGGAAGTAGAGTTTTCTCTCTTCTTTGTACAGTTTTCTTGTTCGTTGTGTGTTTTCTTTCTGTTTTTGTGTGTTCCCTTTATTTTCCTTTTGTTCACCCCTGGTCACCCTTGTTTTGACTCTCTGTAACCCAATGGATAGGCACATGAAAAATCTGGGATTCTCTACCCTTAAGTTTCACTCAAAGATAGTCCCCAGAAAGAGCCAGTTGTTATCCTGTAAAATTGACAAGGGCAATTTGTAGGTAACTATACCAAAAATTCTGTTTTGACCCCTAGGGAAGTTTGATAACATTGAAATAGCCCAAAACTCCCTTTCAAAAATCAAGTTGTTTCAGGACTTAGCCACTTTTTGCTTATCCTTTGGGAAAAAATTGTATGTCGACATGTCTGAAACTACACCCTTTTACAAAGGGTAGAAATTTGTGTGTCGACATGGCTAAAACTGCACCATTTTACAAAGGGCAGAAATTTGTGTGTCGACATGTCTAAAAATGTGCCCTTCTGCACTGGGCAAGGTAGTTTCTTCTTTCTGGGATGCGTTGATTATTTTTGTAAAATATTTAAAATGTTTTGTTGGCATACACGATGACCTCATCCATGTTGCACCATGGGATGTTTCCATCTAAAACTTTCCCAAGTCAACTGTTGACTTTTTAGATATTTTCTAGATCTTTTGTAAATATCTTGTAAGATATTTTGTAAGTAGTGGGTTTGCTTTTGTCTTCTTTCCTCCTCTCCTTCTATAAATACTAGAATACTTGTTGTATTCTAGGTGAACATTTTTTGTATGAAAAGAGAAGTGAGGAGAGAAAGACTTTGTGTTTTCTTGCAACAGAAGAAATATTAATACACATATTCAGACTTTGTGCTTAATGTGTGTGTTATTTGCATCAGATCTTTCTTAAGTTAGTGTTGTCAAAATTTCACCCCTGTGGTAAATTTCGATAACATGCATCGAGTATTCAAGTCCCAATGCATTGATTGATTCGGGGCCAAAATCATGTTGCTTTAGAGTCCCCTCAAGTATTTTCTAAGTCCCCTGTCTGAGAGGAAAAGAGCAAGCTCGAGAAAATGTAGAAGGGTTGCATAAGGCAAGTAGGTTGATCAAGGAAAAAATCATAAAAATGACTAAGTCCTAGCCCTAGGGGCAGTCGGGACATTTGGGACAAAAGGCCCGAACCGGCCGGCTCGGCCGAAGTAAGCACAAACAGCCCGCAAAGCAACAGAGGACATCCGGGACAAAAGTACTGCGGCGGGCGTGAAATGTCGGTTGACCGAGAGGAAAAAATTGGCTAACTGCAGAGAGAGACGCTGTGGGGACAAGCGGGCTAAAAATGCCCGAACCGGCCGAACCGGTGAAAAAAGGTCCAGAGGGTCCAAAATCAAATGGGACGTTTGGGACAAATGGACGTGAAATGCCCGAACCGGCCGAAATGAGCACAAAGGGCCCAAAACAAATGGGACATCCGGGACAAATGAAGGTGAAGTACGCGAAGGAGCCGAATCAGCCGAGGACCAATCGGGAAGGTGCCACGTGTCCTCACCAAGAAATGTCCGGGAGGAAAGGAAAACTGACAAAGGCAAGAACATGTTGGAGGGTTGGAAAACCCGATGCAAAGGGAAAGCGGGTTTCAAGTTGGGAAAACACGGCGGAGAAACATGGTGCAAGAACATGCCGGAAGGCTCAGAAAACCCGACATCAAAGAACATGTCGGAGGGGTCGGAAAGCCCGACAACAAAGGAAAATTTGGATAATCTGGCGGAAGCGGGTTTCGGGAAAACACGAGCATCAAACATATGTCGAGCCACCTCCCAAACCCGATGCAAATGCAGAGGAGAATCCCGAACCCGACAGGCTGAAGACCTTGCTCATCCAATCAACACATGACACGTGTCATCAAGGTGGCGAAGCGCGGGAAAAGCTTTTCAAATCCATTTCGCCTATTTTCTTCAAATCGTCGTATCTTTTGATCCAGAGCTCGGATTTGCATGTTCCTTATATCAACGGAAAGCTAGTGAGATGCTCTACATGATTCTGGGATCAATCTCGAGTTTTGGTGCAGTCTGAAGAGAGAAAATCGAGAAACGGCTCTGACGTGTGGTAATGGCCAGAAGCGACCTTTCAACAACCCGTTTTAATGCTAATGGGTCGCATTCTTCTTCTGCACGGCCAGAAGTGACATTTTAGCGGCCAAATTAATACAAATGGGTCGCATTCTCCTCCAAAATCGGTCAAAGTGACAGGGTATGGGTTGGTAAGATTCCTCCATGCTGAGTTAATGCATCTGCAGTCAATGAGGAATGGGCTTGCACGTTTTCCTACGTTTCTGTCCCCTGGGTTCGACCCATGCAATGTAAAAGCCAGTTTTGGCTCATTTTGAAAAGGAGTGGTTCATTCTTTCGGCTCTGCCCTCCCTTCTTTTCTTCTCTAGGGTTGAAAATGGAGTTCGAACCTCCTCCCTTGCTCTGTAATGGCGTTTTTTCCTTTTATCGATGGAATGATGTTCGTGCAAACTTACGGAGCAACAAAACATGTCTACGTGATGCATCTGTCCATCCTCTCTCGTTTTTGCTTGTTCTCTCCTTGCCTCTCTTCATTTGCAGGTATCTGTGCATGTCTAAATGTTCATTGCAGGTTTGGAGCTGTGTTCATGGAGTTTTGGGACATTTTCTGTGTGAAATCTATCCTTGGGCCTGTGATGCATTTGTCCATCCTTCCCATTGCTCACCTCTCTTTGTCCCATGGCAGTTTTGATAGATGTTCAACATTCTCCTTCTCTGGTGTATCACCATTTTAGTGTAGGCTTTTGCTGTTTTTCCTCTCTCTCTCTCTCTGTCTCCTTGGCATGGTTAGATTAGGATTAGATTAGCTTGCCCGCACCTGGAATAGCTTTGGCGGGTAGTTTAGGAGCAAGAACCAGCCCTTCTCTGGAGATTCCTCTCTCGGTTTTACAAGTCCCACGCTTGGAGAGAGGTTTCCATGTTGTGCAATCACACTGGATGCCTGAACATCAACCTAGAAGCCTGATGTGCGTCCAGGGGTGCTGTGATTTTGCACTAACAGTTTTGGCACGCCCGGTGGGACCTTAGAGGTCTTTCACTTCATCTTTTGCAGGTTGATGTCTTCCCCGTGAAGATTTCAGCCTTTGGAGGCACTTGCAAACACATCTGGCGACTCCATCTGGTCAACAACCCATCTCTCAAGTTGCAGACCTTCCTTTCCATTCATTTCCATCCATTTTCATCCATCTTTCTTTCCATCCCCTTCATTCTTTTCCATTCCATGAAGTTGTGCAATCATGACTTCATTTCTATCATGGATTTCACATCAACAACAAAAAAGATATTCCACCTCCAACATGTTTTAAAATCCTCCAAATCAGCATTTTGAGCAGATTCAAGATCGGTATGCATACCCATATGAGCAGTGAGTGCCAAAGTCGCTTTGGCTATGGAGCTTTCCAAGAGCAAGAGTATGCATACAATGAAGACAATCAGATCCAAGATGCTGGTCTGCATTGGAGAAAATCCAAAAGATGGAGGTGGGGATGGTGCATCAGTGGCTCAAGCACAAATGAAAGCTTTTGGAATCGGTTATGGAGCACCCGTCCATGGGTGGGACCTTTTCCAAGGCATTACAGCCCTCGGAGAAGCTTGACTTCATGATTGCAATGCTGCCTTTACTTGCACAATGGACAAAGCAGAAATAGAGGCCTCTGAGACTTGTTGTTGAACAACCTTGTCAATGGGTAAGTTCTACACCATCATCCGGTTTTCTCTTTCCATTACTCAAGCAACATCATCTCATTTAAACTCCTCATCTGCTGTCCCATGTATTGAATCCATCCCTCCATCCCCTAGTCTTCCACCCCATCTCGATTCTTCTTTCCTTTTCCCTTCCAAACAGTCATCCCCTCCACAAGAGCTAACAGAAATACTCCCTCCTCCAAAGAAACAAGAGGTTTCACCGCCTCCACCACCACACAAAATTGTCAAATCAGTTGAGTTTCAACCTATCCCTCCTCTTGCATCCCCAATTCCATGTGGGAAAGAAGAAATTGAAAAAATCAGTCATCAAGGACAACAAGAGGAAGAGCCAAAAGAAAAGAAATAACAGACGACTTGAAGGTTTGGGCTGCCAAGTTTGGGATGACAAGGATCCCCTTGATGATTAAGCCTACGTGAGAAGAGGCTAGGGTTGGAGAACAAATGGTGGTCGGGACTGATTTTGTTGCAGTGAAGAAGAAGATCTTGCAGCCCCAACTTGCCTCTGTGAGAGCAGCAAAATGAAGAGTTTGACTTGACAAACTTCATGCTAGAGGAAGAGTTTTATCAAGAGCAAGATTGTCTTCAAACACGGAGGAAGGAGAAGCTGCTCCAAATCCAAAAGAAGAGGAGCACATTCTAGTGTGGAGGAGAAAAGTGCAGATCCAAGGGCTTTGAGCACAAAGCAAAGCACAGAAAACCTTCAGCTTCTTCTTTCCACTTTATCTCTCTCAAGTTCTAAGATCTTGAAAAGGAGTTTGATCTTTCAAACTCAATATTAGAGAGTGAAGGAAACCATGGTGGTCAAGTTGTAGATCAAGAGGACACCATGGAGGAAGTTGACAACGAGCGAAAGCAGGACAGCAATGAGGCGGTTTACCGTGCCGATTTGGAGGACTATTTTGATGGAGAAGAGCCGGTTGAGCTTTCACCTTTCTCTCTTTCATCATCCACATTCCAAACACTGAGCTCGCTGCCATGAAGGAGAGCTTTCATTTGCAAAGCAGCCTTTCGCATCTTATAAAGAGACCCTTTGGAGTCAAAATTGGAAGATTTAAATCTTCCATGTTCTTCATCGGAGGAAGAGAAAGGATAGTAAGAATCCCACCATTTCTTCCACGTCATCCATTCGTGGGTCTACAAGAAGACTCCATTCTTGGAGTTGAAAATCAGAGCTATGGGCATGTCAAACGGATCGACCTTGCCCAATCAGGTATTTGGCTTCATTGAGCCAAAGGAGAAGCCACAACACGGTCATGCTTGCTTCGAGCATGAGGATGAGCTACAAAGTACCAAGGATCAGCCGCCATACCTCTCCAATCCAAATGCAGAGCAACTAAAAGAGGTATTGGATTTTTCGATTGATACCTTGATGATTTGGATAGAAGACTAGCTTTGTTGATTTTCCATCCATCCAAATAGCCATGATCGGTGCCAAATCAATTACATGGCTGCCAATTGAAGAAAGGAAGCTATTTCTCACAACCAGACAGGTTTGTTTAGCTTGCCTTTGCTTCCAGCTAGAGTAGAGTAGCTAGGTTTGCTTTCGGTAGAAGAAGTGCTTGTGCACACTCGCATGTTCCATTTGGGGCATGTATGATTTTCAGTTTTGTACATAGTTTTGGTGTTTGCTGGTTCGCTCTTGTACGCTTCATTTCAAGTGGCATCTTGGTAAAGACACTCCAGTTTAATGGGTTTCAAGTGGCTCGAGGGAGGTTTTCAAAGTTCGGATCGGTTCGGGTTACAACTCATGACTCCATGCCCAATGGATTGCTTCAGGCTACTGGTCTTTTCATCTAGCAAGCAGATGACCCCATTGAAGTCGCTAAATCGTTGTCAAAATTTCACCCCCAGGTAAATTTCGATAACATGCATCAGAGTATTCAAGTCCCAGGCAGATTGATTGATTCGGGGCCAAAAATCATGTTGCTAGAGTCCCCTCAAATATTTTCTAAGTCCCCTGTCTGAGAGGAAAAGAGCAAGCTCTGAGAAAATGTAGAAGGGTTGCAGAAGGCAAGTAGGTTGATCCAGGAAAAAATCATAAAAATGACTAAGTCCTAGCCCTAGGGGCAGTCGGGACATTTGGGACAAAAGGCCCGAACCGGCCTGGCTCGGCCGAAGTAAGCACAAACAGCCCGCAAAGCAACAGGGACATCTGGGACAAAAGTACGCGGTGGACGCGAAATGCCGGTTCGACCGAGAGGAAAAAATTGGCTAACTGCAGAGAGAGACGCCTGTGGGACAAGCGGGCTAAAAATGCCCGAACCGGCCGAACCGGGCGAAAAAGGTCCAGAGGGTCCAAAATCAAATGGGACGTCTGGGACAAATGGACGCGAAATGCCCGAACCGGCCGAAATGAGCACAAAGGGCCCAAAATCAAATGGGACATCCGGGACAAATGGAGGCGAAGTACGCGAAGGAGCCGAATCAGCCGAGGACCAATCAGAAGGTGCCACGTGTCCTCACCAAGAAATGTGCCGGGAGGAAAGGAAAACCTGACAAAGGCAAGAACATGTTGGAGGGGTTGGAAAACCCGATGCAAAGGGAAAGCGGGTTTCGAAGTCGGGAAAACACGGCGGAGAAACATGGTGCAAGAACATGCCGGAAGGCTCAGAAAACCCGACATCAAAGAACATGTCGGAGGGGTCGGAAAGCCCGACAACAAAGGAAAATTTGGATAATCTGGCGGAAGCGGGTTTCGGGAAAACACGAGCATCAAACATATGTCGAGCCACCTCCCAAACCCGATGCAAATGCAGAGGAGAATCCCGAACCCAATAGGCTGAAGACCTTGCTCATCCAATCAACACATGACACGTGTCATCAAGGTGAAGCGGCGCAGAAAAGCTTTTCAAATCCATTTTTGCCTGTTTTCTTCAAATCGTCGTATCTTTTGATCCGAGCTCGGATTTGCATGTTCCTTATATCAACTAAAGCTAGTGAGATGCTCTACATGATTCTGGGATCAATCTCGAGTTTTGGTGCAGTCTGAAGAGAGAAAATCGAGAAATGGCTCTGACGTGTGGTAATGGCCGGCGACCTTTCAACAAACCATTTTAATGCTAATGGGTCGCATTCTTCTTCTTCCGCGGCTTAAGTGACATTTTAGCAGCCAAATTAATACAAATGGGTCACATTCTCCTCCAAAATCGGTCAAAGTGACAGTGGTATGGGTTGGTAAGATTCCTCCATGCTTGAGTTAATGCATCTGCAAATCAATGAGGAATGGGCTTGCACATTTTCCTACGTTTTCGCCCCGGGTTCGACCCATGCAATGTAAAAGCCGTTTTGGCTCATTTTGAAAAGGAGTGGTTCATTCTTTTAGCTCGCCTCCCTTCTTTTCTTCTCTAGGGTTGAAAATGGAGTTCGAGCCTCCTCCCTTGCTCTGTAATGGCGTTTTGCCTTTACTAATGGAATGATGTTTCAGGTAAACTTCCGGAGCAACAAAACGTGTTTCGTGATGCATCCGTCCATCCTCTCTCATTTTTGCTTGTTCTCTCCTTGCCTCTCTTCATTTGCGGTATCTGTGCATGTCTAAATGTTCATTGCAGCAGTTTGGAGTGTGTTCATGGAGTTTTGGGACATTTTCTGTGAAATCTATCCTTGGGCCTCGTGATGCATCCGTCCATCCTTCCCATTGCTCACCTCTCTTTGTCCCATGGCAGTTTTGATAGATGTTCAACATTCTCCTTCTCGGTGTATCACCTGTTTTAGTGTAGGCTTTTGCTGTTTTTCCTTCTCTCTCTCTCTCTCCTTGGCATGGTTAGATTAGGATTAGATTAGCTTGCCTCGCACCTGGAATAGCTTGTGGCGGTGTAGTTTAGGAGAAGGAACCAGCCTTCTCACGGAGATTCCTCTCTCGGTTTTACAGTCCCACGCTGAGAGAGGTTTCCATGTTGTGCAATCACACTGGATGCTCGAACATCAACCTAGAAGCTCGATGTGCGCCTGTGGGTGCTTTGTGATTTTGCACTAACAGCTAGATCTATGTTTTTATTCTCATTAGATTCATTCTTACTATTTTCATATGTTCATTAGTATTGCTTTCATTGTTTATGCAAGTAAGTTTGGCTCGTTTACTACCGGATCAAAGCATAAACCTTCGACCTTTTCGTCTTGGAATTCATTTCTTTTCTTCCTTCGAATCTACCCTCCTCCATTCCTTCCCCTCCTACCTTTTGTTCGTAGTTGGAACTACCTCTACTGGGATGAGATCCCAAACCCCTTCAAGTTAGAATAGTGTAGATTTGCATAGATTCATGTTTGATAGATTAGCAATAAACCAGTTTCACTTCACTGCCTCGAAGAGGGGCTTTGGCTCGCACACCGTGCTGGCCTGTTTCCCCATGACCTACCTAATCGCGCTTTTTAGACCAACGAGAGGTCTAGCCACGAAACTCATGGCATTATCAACTATGATTTTGACTGGTACTCCAAAACTTGCAAATAATATTGTTTAGCACAAAATCCATGACAACTTAGTGTGTAGCCTTCTTGGTGGGGATTTCTTCCACCCACTTGGTAAAGTAATCAGTAGCTACAAGAATCCACTTATGGCCAGCACTTGAAGGGTCTGAAATCTCACCAATGAAGTCCATTCCCCATTGCTTAAATGGGGCTTCAATTGATACAGAATGCAAAGGTAGGGAGCATGAAGCCTTTAGCCTTCAAGAGAAACACCGACAACTCTCACATCTTCTTACTAATGTGGTTGCATCCTTGAAAATATTTGGCCACCAATAACCAGCCCTTAGGATCTTATGTATTGTGACTCTTGTAGCAAAATGCCCCCATAAACTCCTCCATGGAGATCAACAATTATTTCGGGGGCTTCATCTTCAGTGATGCATCTTAAGAGGACTCCCTCTGGGTTTTTCCATGCCAACCCAAAATCAAAAATGACATATTCCTGGGAATCCAACTTAAGAGCTCTTTTCTAGTTCGTATTCAAATTCTCAGGGTAGTTTAAGTGTCTCGAGATAGAACATCACATCCTTGTACTCACTCAGAACTCATCAATCTTTCAAAAACAGCTTCCCTTTCTTCCTCAATCTCATTTACCTCAATGGTCTACAAGTTTCTCTCACCATGAGCTTAGCTAACCCCAAACCTCTCACTAACGTTGTGGTTTGGATGTCCATATCATACTCTTCCAATTTGGTCACACATCTACATCTTTTACTTGAGACTTCCATCTTTGACAAGATGTGTTTTACCATGGTATGGGGAACATAAGCAACAACTTTTAAACTTAAAATAAGGCCTGAAAACCTTTGTTGCTTTGACCAAGGAAAATGCTTTCTTTTCCATGATGGTGTATTTCAATTCCGCTCCTTGCAAATCCTTATCGAAAAGGAAATGGGCCTCTCGGCCCCTTCATCATCCTTTCCAAGGGATGAAGCAATAGTATTTTCTAAAGAAAAAGAAAACAAGCTGGAAAGGTTTCTTGTAATCGTGGGCTGCTAAAATAGGGGCATGCTTCAATGCCTCTTTGATTCCATTAAATGCTTTAATGGTAACCTCTTCCCATTTGATGATTTGATCCTTCTTTAACATGGAAGTGATTGGGATATTCAACTCAAGCAAAGTTTGATATAAACCTTCTAATGAAGTTTATTTTCCCAAAGAAGGACTGAATTCCTCTTTTGGTTATTTGAATTGGGACTTTGTTGATGGCCTCCACTCTTTCTAGATCAATCATCACTCCTTCTTGTGACACAATGTGACCGAGAAATTTTCCTTCAGTACTCCAAAATGGAATTTCTTTAGATTGAGTGAGATTCCATATTCCCTACGTTTGATCAAAATCTTCTCTAAGTACAACAAATGGTCACTTATCCTTCTTGAAAACATTGTTACATCATCTTGGTAAACAACAATAAAGTCATTGATGTAACTAGCAAAAGCAACATCCATTGCTCTCTAAAAAGTGGCTCCAACATTCATCGACCAAATGGCATCCTAACATATACATACGTTCCCCATGGAGTAGTGAAGGTTGTCTTGATCCTTCTCGATTCTTTCACCATGACTTGATTATAACCGAGAGAAGCCATCTAAATTAGAAAGCAACTCGTAACCACTCACTAATCGCACATGTGCTCCATGTTAGGTAAAGGATAGTTGTCCTTCATTGAGGCCTTGTTTAGATTCCCGGCGTCCACACACAACCCGATGTCACCATTCTTCTTTTTTACTAGCACTAGGTTGGAAACCCAAGAAGAATACCTTGTGGGCTAGATAATTCCTCCATCCCTTAGCTTCTTCAACTCCTCTTGCATTTTGAGAGATAAAAAGGATTAATTGGCCTCTCGCTTCTACCAAGGGTTTTAGATTGGGCTCCAAGGGAATCTCATGCTGGAATAGGTCTTCTCTCGTATGCTTTGAGCTCTGGAGAATAGGTCCAAGCCTCGCAATCTTGTTATTTCTTTAATAATTGGATGTATGATGCTTTTCATCTTTATTTGAGATCGCTGCCCAACCAAATATTCCTTGGTCCCTCTTTCGTGCCAAGGTCATGTTCCTCAAAATCCTCAAGGCTGCCATATGCCTATTAATAATGTAGTCAACATTATCAAAATCTGATTCAAGAGAAACCAACCCTCTCGAATGTTGTAGGTTTTTAGGCTGGATGATGCATTTGCCAAATAAGGTTTCCTTCCCCTCTATCACATGACCATTGGCTCCCAATCAATGTTTTGATTAGTAAAATCTCCATCATTTTGATAGAACATTTTGACCTAAGCCTCCTTATCAAAAACCCGCCAATATTTTATATTGTCGTGATGAGGGTCTTATCACTACCTCCACCTCATATTCACAATAAGGGGATGTTGTAGAACTGCCAAACCGAGACCCCAACAATGCTAGCTTGTCCGCCAAATAATCGAACCTCTTGTCATGATGCACAATGTTGAAGGAGTCAAACATCTCAATGAAGTCACAAACTACATGCTTGTACTGTTTTAGTCGTTGATTATTTGTGTCTTACATTTTTTCGACTTGCTTGATAACTAAACCGAGTCTCATTTGATAATGATGTCCCGACACCATACTTCAAGCAATTCCTAAACCTAACAATAATGCCTCATACTCAGCAATGTTGTTAGTACACTCAAAGTTGCTTAAAGGAAAAAACAAACTTTTCCCGACTTCGAGAAATTAGGATAGCACTCGACACCATTTTCAAATTTGGAGCAAGCTCCATCAAACAATAAAGTCCAAGGAGAGCCTCGCCTACTTAAGACACTTAGACTCCTAAATATTGCGCTCTTTTCCATTAGAAAATCCCACAAATTTTTAGTATAAACATTTGTATACAATACATCATAGGACGCATTGATGGGATCCTCAATAAGGTGCAACATTTTCTTCTCCCCATATAACCTGACAAAGCTACCCTCAACTGGGATGGTGGCATAAGACATGTCCATTTGGACACTACCACCAACACTTGCAGCCCATTTTCTTGACAATAACATACCCCACTTGGCTGGGCAATCAACTATGAAACCATCAAGCTTTAAATTTTTACCTGGGTAGGCTACAAGCTACACCACCAAACCCTTCACACATCCCACTACTGGAACCTCTATGGAGTCCATGGCAGTGCACTTCCCATATGTTGTTGTTACCTTAATATTCAGCTCATTCATGACCTCCAAAGGCATGACATTGCATGATGCCCCTAAGTCAAACATAGTTATGGAGCAGCCTATCCTTGATGACCAAAGTAGTGAAGAATGGATCCACATTCAGGTGAGAGTCTACCAAAGATGTCCCTGAATAAACCTCATATGGTTCAGCTAGCTCTTTTGATGTTGATGGTGTCTCAAACTCTTCAATGGCTAGAGGATTCTCCATAATGTTCACATTTCTTCCTAGGGCTGTCTTCTCTTCACTATATCCCAAGTATTCAAATGCTCTCCTTTTGTGCTCAAGAATCCTTAGTAACTCAACAATTGGAACAAAGAATTTGATTTGACTAAAAATCGGGCAATGTCATACGGGACATTCTTGGCCAAGGCAGTATTGGAAGGAAATTTGATACATTCATTGGGTGGCACAGGATTCTTGATAGCTTGAGCATAAGGAGGGGTATGATTTTTGCTTGGAACTGCAGGGCTTTTGGCAGAGGGATCTTTCCTAGAGCCTCGTTAGGAATGTTAGAAAGTAAGGAGATTTTGGCTTGGCTTGACACCATACCCTTTGATAGCCTTACTTACTTGTGTTATATTCCTTCTCTTGAGCCACAACAACATTCATTAATAATTGCTTGTCCTCCTCGGATGAGATTCCTCCATCATACATTTTTATCATTAAAGCCCTTAAATATTCAAATTCATTATTGGGCAATTCAAAAGCTTGTACATTATCTACTTATAAAGTATGAGAGGGAGGAGGAATATGTACTCTATGAATGCAAACCCAAAAACGTGGCAAAGTAGTTCTAGCACTTATCACCTCGATTGAGGTTGCCCCTTGTTGTGAGTTGGTGGAGCACCCCATCATGCAAAAAATCATCATCACTCTTATTATCAGCTACATTTTCTTCTTGCTGATCTTCTTCATAAGGAGCATGGGGCATGAAACATATGTCACACCAATCAATGAGTTCTATTTCTTCCCACAACAACTCTAGTAGCCAAAGGATTAGGAACCATTCTAATTTCTCTACCTTGAGGCCGCCTATTCCCAAATCCAATAGCTCCTTTTCCTTTGTCATCAATTCTTTGATTATTTGTAACTGTCTTGGCCTTGTTGCTTGTGTTGTCCTTGTGAGCTCTACCCAACTCCTTTCTCACTCAAAGCTAGTTTGTAGGAGATCTCCTTGACAGCCCCCTTCCAAATTTTTCACAACCTTCTCCAAATCATCACCTTGCTTGTTTGAGGTATTTCTAGGGTAACCACTTTACACCTTCCCTCTTGGAGGCTTTCCAATTTCCTTGATGTTGTTCTCTATTTGTAAAGCCATGGTTAAGGCCTCGCCTCAAAATTGTGGGGTTCTTGTATCTTAAGTAATATGCAACCTTTTTATCAAATGCATCAACATATTTAATCAAACATGACTCATCACATGGCCTTATCATAACAGGCAATCTACTCAAGGTCTTATTAGACCTTATGTTGAAATCCCATGATCGCTCATTGGGATTCTTCCTTATGTTTTTAAACTCTAAAAGAAGAAACCTAGGGTCAGTCCTATCACCATATTGCAATCTAAATGCATTTTCATCTCAGCCCAAAAGTCAATAGAGTTATCTGGCAATGTTGTGTACCAATCCTCAGCATCCTCCTCTAGAATTTGAACAAACAATTTGATGTACACATCTTCATGCTCAATCTCAAAATCTTCCATCATATTGAGGAAGAGCTTTAGATGCTAGTCACCAGATTATGGAATTGTTTCCGGAGCTTAGGAAGTTTGTTCCTTACATCTTGAGGTACCGAATTTGGATAACCAGCCATCCCCACAATTTATAGGTCCAAAAGTGTTTACAACAAAAGGGGGTCTGGGTTGAGCCATATTGATTCGAGGAGGTGATCTTGGAGGGGTGATAAAATGATGGGGGGCAGAAGGTCCTTAGAACACATGAGTGTAGTTTTCAAAATGGATATCCCCCAAAGGCCTTGCTTCTTGGAAATCCCTATCTACTTCAGAAAATACAGGTGTAGAATGTGAAGTAAATCTTTCAAAATCAAATGAAGTCCCTTCCCACTGGAGAATTCAATTCCACAAAGAGGCTAGTTGATTCAAAGTCACGTGAATGGCAATATTTAATGATAGGCCATTCACTTTCATCAATGGAGACCCCCTTCTTGTTTTTTGTTCTCCCACAACTCTCTAGGCTTTTCTTGCTTCGATTTTTCTTTTCCTAGCTCTCGGGAAACAATGTCCTAGCAAGATCCCTAACAAAGAAAGATCTTCTCGCCTTCCAAGCTTTGCAAATATTAGTAACAATTCTTACTTGACAGAGGTTTAAGACACTGGTACTTTTAAGAATCAGATCAATAGGGAGTCGCCACTAAGGATTTTCACCTTAGTTTTGCAAATGCACTAAATATGATCTGTCAAGTATCTGCCAATGCTAGAAACTAGAAATAGAAAGATTTTGACCTTTCTTCACCAAAATTTATCAAAGAATACTCATGGAAAACTTGTAGAAACTGGAGAAGTTGCATACATCACTTGGAGCATACAAGAAGTGTTTTACCAGGGCTTGAATGTGAGATGTACTAGCCAAATAGATATGAACTGGCAGTGAATCATAAAATTAGTCTTAGCAATTCAAAAATAGTCCTTGGCAACGACACCATAAGTGTTGTTGATGGGCCAAATGGATGTGAATGGACTACAAATCAATAACTCAGTGAAACTCCAGATTAATAAATCCACGGCAATGGTTCCATAAGTGTTGTTGATGGGCAAAATGGATGTGAATGGACTGTAAATCAATAACTCAATGAAAATCCATATTAACAAATCCCCAGCAATGGCACCATAAGTGTTGGTACCCAAATTTTATCTCCTTTTCAAACCAAGCAGCAACACAAATTCAACAGGATCTTAGAGGTAGATAGATCATAATGTATGTCGTTTTGTAGCCGGGGAGAAATCTAGCTATCCCTTTATTACTGGATTTGTGGAGAGATGGAAAACACCTCAAAAGGATGTGACCTTATCCTAACTATTTTAGGTTGTGCCTTTCAACCAAGGTAAGAGAACCTATTTTGTAACCCTTTGTTATTTGAAAGGAGATATAGGTACCTTTATTTTGCATAAATTTTATGGAGAAGGCCTTGGGAAAATATGATCAACACACCACATCCGACTCTCACAAGTTGTCACTTCCAGCATGGAGATATCTTCACAACAAGGCAAAGGTAACTAAAGACATCTGAGACCCTGATCTGTTTTGCATACTTTAGTAAAAGGATTTTGGTCTTGGGTGGGTATACAGAGAAAAAACAGGGTAGTATGGGTAGGATTAGTTGTTTTAAATATATTTTTTTGTGGGAGGGGAGACAAAATGAACTTGACTCACTAGATCCTTGAGAACTTATGTAAAATGGAAATATTCAATCAACAAAATGCCATAAAAAGTTAAATTGTTTCCTCAACTAGAATATGTGCTTTAATGGAGGCCCAAATCAGCACTATTTCACACAACCTATGGGATTCTATCACGAAGGCTCAAGTCAGAGGACCCAAAAAAGCACCAAGATTTAAACCAAGTCATGCTTGAGGTATACCCAGAGGCTTACAGAGAATCTCTATCAACAAAATGAAAGAAAAGTGATTTTAAACAGTGTATCCCACTCCCAAATGAAGACTCTTTTGAGAAATGAAATTGTAGATGCCACTAAACTATCACAAGGATCGAGACTCGTGTTATTGGACCCTATTTTGGTACAAGATTGCAATAGAAACATGAAAACTACTCGTATGCATTCAGAGATGAAATAAATACACTTTACTCGAAGATTAACACATAATTACTCAAAGTTTGATCAAATTTATCAGCAAGGGAAATTCTCAAGAACAATCTCAAAGCTTGTCAATGGTTGTACACTTGCAACCACCTTGATACGATCAAATTTGACACAAAGAGAGATATAAGCTTCAGAGACGACTTCTCAAAATGGATCGGCTTTGTCAAGCTTTTTTCTCACTGAGAAAATCAATCCCAATCTTTCTTAAAACTCCCAACTTCCAACCTCCCAACCATTTACATGATGAATTCGTGCCCTTTATAGTATTTCCAACAGAGCCCCTTTCTCCCAAAATACAAAAACTTTAAATGCACCGGCTTGCTTGCCACGATTCTTTCGTGATTCGCAGTAATCGGATCTCGTAAAGTCTCCAGTGCTCAAGGGCAAATCTTTTGATTTCTTCCCACATTCAACTCTTTTCTTGGGAAAAACATGCCTCCATCCATTCGCCAACCACTTTCACCCCATATCAATCAAATCTGGTCCCTTGCGTGCTCAAGAGAAGAAAGACGGAAAACCAGACCAGGCCCGAGAGTCAAACTACTTTAATGGCGAAAGACACCTCCAGATCTCCTCTGCCAAACTCTAGATATCAAATTTAACTCATTCCTCTACTTGGCGTGTAGAAATAAGAAGAAATCATGAAGATTCACACTTCTAGGAGTTTTATAAAGAAAATGGGGGAAAAATCAGATTTGGACACTCAACAACTGTTGATATTTGATTTTGAATGTGGGTCGTCCACGTGGAAGAAGTAAAAACAAGCTCAGGGGCTTCCTTTGACCTTTTCTGACCCTTTTGAAAAAATGGAAAAATTTCCCATTTTTCTCTCGCACCTCTGCTTCTGAAAATGGGCCTGACACATGTCTTGAGGTGGGCCCCAAAGGAAACGTGGATAAATTCTACCGTTTGACTCTCTTTTGGAAAAAGGAAAATTTTCCAAGTTTTCCCCATATCTTCGCCCTTGAGAAATACTTTTGACACGTTTCCTAGTGTGAGTCCTAGTGGAACTACGCTTCCCCTTTTACTTTTAAATCTTTTTTCTCAAAAGGAAAATTTTCCAATTTTCCTCCGCAGGTCCGCACCTCCGCCATTGACCGGGGCAAAACATTGACTATTTCCCATCGGGCTCACGAGACATTTTACTATTTTAACCTTTATGAAGAAAAGAGGTGAAAAGTTTGAATTGCCTCCAATGGTCCACCTCCCCGCCCCATGACTTTTCAAATTGCCACGTGTCACCACGGAGCTCCTTGAGATGGTCCCAAAATTTTGATACTTTGAATGAGCGCAGCTCGTCACGTGTCCTGCCCTAGTGAGATCTCTGGTCTCGAATGCTTGAAGTTCAAAAGAAGGTGCCACATGTCATCCTCCGATGCAATATCCTTTTGGCCGTTTAAAAGTCTAAGTAAAATGCAAAGTGAGCAAAGGCCTCAACGTGTTAGCCTGGCGCTTCTTTAGAATGAAACTCAAGGGCCGGTTCCCAAACATGCATGGTTCCTCCACGTGTCTCCATGGCACAACTTCAAGATGACGCCCAAAGTAGAGACCTTGAATGAGCGTGAGCTCGCCATGTGTCCTGCTCCGCCAAACTCCCAACCGCATAAAAATTGTCTAAGTATGGGAAAGCAACGGAAGCCTCCATGTGTCCTCCCGGCGCTACTCCAAGGCAAAGTCCAAAAGCAGATCTTCAAATGAGCATCATTCCTCCACATGTCCTAGACTTCCCAAAACCCTTTTGAAATTTTCTAAGTATGGAAACCCAGCGGAAGCCTCCACGTGTCCTCCCGAGCGCTACTTCAAAGCCAAACCAAAAAGTTGATTCTTAGACGGGCACCATTCCTCCACGTGGACACATTTTAAAGTTGAGGCTTTTTATAGAATTTCTGAAGTACTAAGCTAATCTGCATCCAACCAAGAGGTGCCACGTTTCCCTGTCGACTAAATGATGTAAATTTGACCGGGAGAAATGCCCTTCAAATCAGAAACATAGAGAAACGTCCATTTGAGCCAGAAATGAGGTTTTCTTTAAGGATAGAGAATTTAGACTATTGCAAGGCTTAAACATGACCTTTAGGGACACATCAACTCATTTCCCTAGAGTACCTAGGACAAAAATGACAAGAACAAAAATTTCGAATGTGGAGAATGGAGAAAATGGGAAAACATGAGTTTTGAAGGGACGATAGCACGGAGACCCAAAATATAGAGATTTTTCAGAGGAATAAAGGAACCATGAGGCAAATACAGCCCACACATGATCCTCGACCAGGAGTGAGACTAAAAATGGCAATAAGACCGACCAAGCACCATACGGGGAAGGAGAAAATGACAGAGGCCGTGAATGAATAATTTTTCAAAGGCACGGATGGGGTGAGACCATTTTAAGCAACAACAAGTGGGTGAACACTAAATAAGAGTATCTATTCATATCATCTATCTAGATTATTCAGGATCTTTGTTGGGTGAGTATTCACAATATCCAATAATTGCATAACCATCTTCTTCTCTTTTAATTTCGATTCAACAATTTCTCAAAAGTTGTAATTGTTGAAAAAGTTAAAAATTTGTAATTGTTGAAAAAAATTGAAAACGGTGGGTCGTTGCACCAAAAAAACTATGTCGACACGTCCGGGTGGCGGTGAATGCTATAGGAGGCGTCATTTTGGTCCGCAACAACATCGTTGCTTCAAGCTACCTCATTCGGGCAAAGTCCCTTAAGATCCCTAAGACCAAAAAATCGTTCAACTTCGATAGGTGACTACGTGACTCCATGACACCTAAGGAAATCTCATTTGATCCTACACATCAGCGTAAGGACCCTCTACAATAGTGTTTCTCAGCTTTTTCCTTCTCCAATCGGTGCTCTCGCTGCCTTATTGTTTGCAAACACCTTGAATAATGTAGTTTAAGCCGGTGTAAGGTTGTCAAATGGTATATTTTGCAAACGGTGGGTCCGGCACCAAACCGACTACGTAGAAACATTTGGGTGGCCATGTGAAAGCTAAAGGAGGCATATTTTTGGTGCGTGACAATGTCATTGCTTCTGGGATACCTCATTTGGGCGTAGTCCCTTAAGAGCCCGAGACCAAAAATCGTTCAACTTCGACGGTGGGTACGCGCACTCCCCGACACCTAGAGACATCTCGTCTAATCCTACACTTCGGTGTAGGGACCCTCTATAATAGCATGTCTTGGTTTTTTCCTTCTCCAATCGGTGCTCTCACTACCCTATTGTTTGCAAACGCATGGAATAGTGCGGTTTGAGCCAATGTAAGGTCACAAATTGTATATTTTGTAAACTATGGGTCGTGGCACCAAACCGACTACGTGGACATGTTTGTGTGATCAAATGAACACTACAGAGGCATCATTTCAAAGGCGCGACAAGCGTCGTTGCTTCAGGCTACCTCGTTTGGGTGGAGTCCTCAAGAGCCCCGAGACCAAAAAAATTGTTCAACTTCAACGGGTGGCTACGCACATTCCGTGGCACCTAGAGATGTATCATTTGATCCTACACCTCAAGTGTTCTCCTTGCCTTATTGTTTGTAAACGGTGTTCTTGTTGAATTGTGCAGATAGTGCAAGTTTGAGCCGATAAGGTCACAAATGGTATATTTTGTAAATGGTGGTTCATGGCACCGAACTAACTACACATACACGTCCGAGTGGCCAAGTGAATGCTAGAGGAGGCATCATTTCGGTGCACATGAAAATGTCATTGCTTCAAGGCTACCTCGTTCGAGCATAGTCCCTTAAGAGCCTTGAGACCAAAAACTTGTTCAACTTCGACAGTGGCTACGCACACTCCATGGCACCTAGAGACATCTCATCTAATCCTACAAAGTTGGCATAGGGATCCTCTACAATAGCCCGTCTCAATTTTTTTCTTCTCCAATTGGTGCTCTCGCTGCCCTATTGTTTACAAATGCGCAGAATAGTGTAGTTTGAGCCAATGCAAGGCTATAATGATATATTTTGTAAACAAGTGGGTCATGGCACTAAACCGACCGCATGCACACATCCGGGTGACAATGTGAACACTAGAGGAGGCATCATTTTGGTGCGTGACAATTTCTCTTTGCTTCCGGGCTACCTCGTTTGGGCATAGTCCCTTAAGAGCTCTCGAGACCAAAAATCCTTCAACTTCAATGGGTGACTACGCAGACTCCATGGCACCTAAGGATGTCTCATTTAATCCTACACCTTGGCATAGGGACCCTCTACAATATTTTTCTTAGTTTTTTCCTTCTCCAATCGGTGCTTGCTACCCTATTGCTTTTGCAAATGCGTCGAATAGTGTAGTTTGAGATAGTGTAAGGTTGTCAAACAATTTATTTTGCAAACGGTTGGTCATGGCACTAAATCGACTACGCAGACACGTCCGGGTGGCTAGGTGAATGCTAGAGGAGGTTTCATTTCAATGTGCGACAACGTTTTTACTTCCGGGCTACCTCGTTTGGGTGTACTCCCTTAAGAGACACCCGAGACCAAAAAAATCATTCAAATTTGACGGTGGCTATGCGTGCACTCGTGGCACCTAGAGACATCTTGTCCGATCCTACACCTTAGCATAGGGACCCTCTACAATAGCTTTGTCTTGGGTTTTTCCTTCTCCATTCGGTGCTCTCGCTGCCCTATTGTTTGCAAACGCATGGAATAGTGTAGTTTGAGCCAGTGTAAGGCTATCAAATGGTATATTTTACAAACGGTGGGTCATGGCACTAAACCGACTCTGTGCACACACATAGGGATGGTCTTATAAACACTGGGAGGCATCGTTTTGGTTCTCTAAGCTCCAAGTTATTTTGGGCTACCTCCTCCAGATCCAAGAACCCTCCAGGAGGTACATAAAGCATTGTTAATTACTTCTCTTTTCTTGTAAAATAATGAAATCTTCTCTTAACTTCAAGAATTTATAATTCTTACTACTAACAAAGATCACAACCACATGAAGGTGGAAGCTTTTCCTGCACCACTAACTCGCATATAAAAGTGTTAGTCAAAGAAATTTAAGTTTCAAATCAAAACCATACTAGATATATACAAAATACACAAATTTAATAAAATATATGACTTAAATTTATCTAATTAACAAATTTATATATACCAAAGAAATTATATATACTGACATGAGCATTGTAAATTCATTCCAATGAACCATTAGGATCGGATCTACTCGAATAGTGGAGATGGTTACTTCATGATTTGACTCTAGAACCTTCCAAAGAATCTTGTTACTAGGCCTTCCTCGATATCTATACAACTGAATATTTGTCGATAGAACTAAATGTGAATATAAGAGTATTTTCTGTGTGTCTCAAAGTCTTCAAACACCCAAACTCATGAGTTTTTTAATGGATACCATCGAAGCCAAGTTCTAGTAACTACCACCGACCTCGTAGGTGTACTCAATATCTTCACCATCTATAACAGAGAGGTCAACTTCTTTCTTTCCTCGATGCAACGACATAAGAAATAGTCTCTTCCTTCTTCATTGTCTTTTGTTGCAATAACTGCAAAACACATGTCCTATAAAAAAAAGGTTTCAACTCAAATTTAAATTGTACATATTAAAATTTCAATGGACATAACTCAATACAAAAATTGTAAATAACCATAAATACCTTGTCGCACCAAAATTAAATTTTCATCAAAGTCCTTGGATGTTGAAACTTCATCTACACAGAAACAAGTTGTAATGCTTGTGGAGGTTGATAACTAGGAAGCGAAGTTAGAGGCCTACAAATCCATCCATTCACCCATTCTTGTGAATCACACTCAAGAAAGACAAATTCGATACAAGATGCACAAAAAATGTCAACTTTCTTGTCCATACATGGCCCAAGAAGTAACGTCTCGAGATACAAAATGAGTGCATATCATGGACCCCGTGAGTGTCATAAAATCCTCGTAGTTAGCAATTTGTTGTTTCTCTATTAACCAAAAATATCTGCGAACTGTGGAAATTTCTTGAGAACCTTGGGCCATGTTGTCAATACACCATTCCACTATGCTCTTTGCATCTTTCAATTTAGCACCATCTTTGTACTTCAACTCTTCTCTTACAAGAGCTTTTTCACACATGGCCTTGTCACCATCATGCTCTCATTTTCTATTTCCACCTCAAATGAAACTCCAAATATGTTGCACAACCATCTTGACATGCATCCTGCTCATCCAATAAAACATTCATGCATTCTTAAACTAATACATGCAATTATCTGACCATATATAATGTTGTTTAAAGTGGATGTCCCTATCAGACAAGTTTCCATAAAATAACCGGAAAATCCTTACACAAATTCAAGTAGAATGAGTACGATCATCACGATATAAAATTGGTACTCTCTTAAAAATATTTGATCATTCTTTGTACTCTTAGGAGAATGCATAAATGTTTTATGCACAAAAATGGTAACTTGTCTCGAGTTGTAATATTGTGAATGAACCTCCATTTGTGGTCAGTAATGTGTAATTCTCTCATAAAATCGACCACCTAAACAATAGTACCAATAGGAAATGTGTCTTTTCATATCTTGAACTATTCATCCAACCATCAAGCTCTGTTTGTATGCCTAACATACTCATAAACAATTTCATCCTTAAATTTTCTCATAAATTGAAAAATAAGCATATGTTCTATAAGTAGCTCACACCGTTTAAACTTTTTTCCATCTTTCAACCTGGTATGCAACTAATTTATAATTATCAAGCTCAAATAAATTATTTCCTATTGCACCTTCAATGTGCTCATGGATGTAACTTTCCAATTTAGGTAATCTGCCACATGTACCACAACTTCCATCTAAACAATCCTAACTATAAAAAAATTGTCCAACTTATTTTTAACAAAATATCGTAGGAATGAAATGCCTCCGAAGATATTGGTGGAACTTGAACACCACATTCCCCATAACATAGTTTTAGAATGTAAAATAGAATGAATACATAAAAATTAGCATAATGCATAGCAAATTCAACATGTTGCCTACAACAACAAGTGGTGCGAGCGTGGTTGATTTTCACATAGAATGGTTTTAAAATTTCAAAAAATGTTAACTAATTTTAATTTCCAAATGCTCTTGTTCAAACTTACGAAAAATTGAGTTTGAGTCATATCTAAGAAATGTTTGGATGTGGTTTGTGATTAATAGAACCAACTCTCCGTTTTACAACATCTCTTGTATTAGGTGAAACTCTAGTGTTATCATGCCAAAATTGAATAACAACTTCTCTTATAAGCATCATTATTATATTTGTCCTTATGTGGTGCTCTAGCAGAAAATGCCCAAAAATGGGTGTTATTGAGTGATTGATCAAGGATATTACGTCTTTCAATTGCTTTCATTAGAGTTTTTTGATTAACTTGCAACATTCGACTTGTTTTCGTAATCAAACATTTTTTTATTGATTCACTTACAACACTAGTAGTAAGTACACGACGCACAATATTACTATCCCTTGCATCTCTTGACACCAACAATGTGATATACATCATGAAGGTTTTCAACAATCAGAGATTTGACTATGTATATTAGATGTTATCAATCCTAAAGTGTTTAATGTAGGTCTCATTTTATTCAATTTCATCAAACTAACCAACAATTGACATCTTTGAGAATCATTTAAAATTTCAAAATGATTATCCCAAATTTTAGTGGCTTTTCTTCTAATTTTCCGTTGTAAAATTTGTCACACATTAGTTTTAAAATGTTTTCATCAATTTCAATAAAATAATTAGGTTTCTTACGGAAAATCCTAGGAGGTGTTTTTGTCAAATTTTTCTTGTCTACAATTTCAACCTAAATTTCTTTATTCACATTTTCATTGTCTCCTTTAATTTTAACATTTGCTACATCACGAGTATTTAATTCTTCTTCAATATTGACAAGAAAAACATTTTCATCACGAGTATTTAATTCAACTTCAACATTGATAATAGAAACATTACATGGTTCCTCATTACTTACAATAATAGGGGTTGAAGATGAACCTCTTCTTGATTCACGAAGATTCCCCATTTGCTCAACATTTTGAAATTTGTTTTCTCTAATTCGTTTGGTTTTTTACTTAATGACTTCCTTTTTTGACTTCGCTTGTCTCCCATGATGTTTTACTTCGGTGATAAGAAAATGCGTAGAAAATGATAGATTTCACAAGATAATGCATACACGGTAAAGTCAAATTAAATATCACATGGTAATTAAAACATTGGGATGTGTATACATATGATTACAAACCACGATTGTGCTTTATAAACCATGCTCGTGATTTATAAAGCGCGATCATGGTTTTTGTTTAATAACCTTCGATCACAGTTTGTAAGCCACGATCGCCGTTTACATCTATATCATCAAATCTAACCTAAGTCTTAGAAATCTTTGTTTTTCCCCAACCAAAGCTATGGAAGGTCATTATGAAGTGTAAAGGGTCAAAACACTTCAAATTTCTCTTCCCATACTTGAACCATGCTAAAAACTGAAAACATTTCACAAAAATGGTGCCATCGTGTAGGGGAGACTGTTAGCTTCGTAGAAATATTGATTTTAAAGTGGATAGAATAAGATAAATATCATTTTATAATTTTTACTAAGAATAGGTCTTTAAGACATTTTTTCCGTGAATGTTCATGTCTACGTTTAAGACTACAACTTTTGTTTCACTTATCAAAATGTGATAAACATTATACCATCCCAAGCGTGGAGAAATTCTATACACGTTAAAATAAAATACATTTGATTTTGATATTTTTATATAGTTATGGCGAGAAAACGAAAAGCGCTCCATTTTCTAAATCTTTTAGACCACTTTCACGGAAAAAATCATTAAAAAAAATATTGCTCGAAAAAATACAAAATAAAATCCATCCCAAGATAGACAACTACATCTAACTTTTCACCAAAGGAAAAAAAAACAAGATTTGGTCATCCAAATCGTGGGCAAATAGACTACAATCTTATAGGTTTTTAAAAACAAAACCAAGTCATATAATTTTAAGTGTTTAATATAGCTAAACTTGTCCGTTTTTAAAAAAATAGTATTTTAGAAACTAGATTCTGATGCTACGATTCATATTTATATAATTTTTCTAATTTTGAGTGCACATATTGATAATAATCCCTACAAATTGATATTTCACTTTTTTGCAATATGACGTCCACTTATGACCCTTTTTTGTCCACCAACTGATTCACTTACCTAGAGTCTAAACATTTTTCATAAGGGATTTCAAGGTGTAATAGAGGTTGAAAGGTGAAGTGAAAATGAAATTTTTTTGTTTAGCCCTTGAAATCATGGTAAAAATTTATAGGTAACCTAAGAAGAATCTGTTGAAAATTCGTAAGAAAGGAGATTTGAAGTGCAAAAATGACCTTATGGGGAGTGGTAACAAGCTTTTGAATTAGTGAATGTGAAACATGTACTTAATGTTGGAATAGAGTATTAATGATGAAGACTTAAAAATGACTTCTAAAATGTAGGTTTCAAGCCTAATGGAGCCTTAGAAACAAGGAAAAGGTGTTTGGAGGGATGGAGCAAGAGATAAAATTCTAGAAAATATGTACAATGCATTAAAGGGTGATGGGTATGTGAAACTTATTTTACATTTTGCATGGTGAAAGTTGATTGTTTTCTCTCAGACATAGTGATTTGACAATAGACATGAACATGGCGATTAGATAAATTGGCAAAAATAGTAAAGGATGTATAAAAATAAATGGGTGTAGAAACATGATTAAACCATTGTAGGGTGATTGTTTAATTTAATTGACCAAGAAAAAGAGTTTACTGGGGAATGTTTTTTTATCCTCAAAATACCAAATTTAAAGGGCTAGAAGGAAGTAAGAGGGCATAAAGTGACTTTAAGAGAATAAAAAATGACCTACACTTACTCAATATTTCTAAATGAATCATCATCCACCATGTAAATATATTTCATTAGTCATCATATTTCAGTTTGATGGGTGTGTTATTAGGTTCTAGTGGATTTTAGAATCATTTACTTGTTCAAGTTGAGTAGAAGTCTTTCAAAATTTGAATCATTGGCTTACCCTCCAAAAGTGCAATTTGGTAGTCTTGAAGGTCACTTTGTCTTCATATGGATGTTTTGTCATAATCTTGAAGCCTATATCCATCATGTCAAGGGGATATATGGTCATTAATTAGGGTCTTGAGTCCATCACCAAAGTTTCCCAAAGGCATAATGGGAGTTTATAAGTCGAGGACTTGCCTTTGATTAAGGAACTTAGCATGAGCCTAAGGATATTCAAATGACTAATTGGTCTAAAGTCTTACCAGAATTTAGGTTGTACTTTAATAAAATATTATAAATTGTGAAAATCTTAAAAATTATGAATTCCCGATCAATTGGAAATTGAGGAAGGCACACGTCAGGGAAAGGCTAAAAAAAATGTTTCAGTAGCCTACTAATGGTGTATTCTGAGATTTGCACTGAATGTTCATAAAAATCACCTGCATGCTTGTTCAACTATATAAATGATTGAAAGAAAATATTTACAAGTCTTTTGAATTTTTATCATGTGTTGAAGCTTTTGGATGAATTGAGTATATTGATTAAACAAAGTAGGGAATATGATTAAGCTCAGAAGTACAGTGGTATTGGAATTTTCAAGAAGACATTTGACACATTGGGTAGGGAAAGTTATCCATCCAAGATAGGAAGGTGTAAACTCAAGCCAAAACAAACTCTCTAGCTTGGTAATGTATTCTCAATTATTGAAACTTGATATAAGATGACTAGGAAACCCAAACATGTCAATGAGATCATATTTGCGAAGTGTATGTGATAATATCTCATCATGCCATAAGAAAATAGTATCAAGAGATTATCACTCAAGGTCCTAAAGAATAACAAACAAGATTGTAACTTATATGTTTGAATCTTTTTGAAAAAGAACCATGAGGTAATTTTTTACAAAGACAAGGTGATAACATGCATGCTATGGGAAACACATAAATAAATATGACTCCTGTAACTCTATGATTACCCTCTTGGGTGAAGAATGTTATTGTATTTTTAGTCAATATAGAAAGCTTCTTGACAAGTTTGAGTTAAGTGTTGATAAGCAAAGAAGTTGGAGGTCTCAAATCGCATTGACTTGTACCCGCATATTCACACATGGATCATGGTAGTGGAAAGAAGGAACATCTTGAGACTTCTTTAAAGAGTTAGCATGAATTTCTGGTAATTGATGTTAAACCTCCTCAAAATAGACATCTCTCAATTGTATTACAGCTTGAATCTATATTTTGAAACGACTATGCAAAAACTCTCTGATTTTTCATCGATTAGAAGACGGTTATAACAACTCAAGGCATACTTTTGCTTTGTAATACCATTGTCAAATCTAAGTTTTTCTTTCATTACTTCATATAATTCATGAAAAGGATCTAATGTAGGAGATGTCTAAATAAATTTTTATTTTAAGGGTGAAATTTGACTTATTATCACAATCCTGAGGAAGAACACTTTTTTTCAATCAAGTATCAAGAAAAGGGTTAGATAACGTATAAACATGTTGCCTCAATGCATATGTTCCTCAAAAGAGGGAGTTAGCCTCTACAAAAATGTAGAACATCTATAACCATTTAAAGAGTTCTTAAAAATGGCTTTCATCTTGTTGTGCAAGTTGGCTATAAAAGATCTTGATCTTGCCCATTTTTTCCTTTGAAAATCCTAGTACCAGGGTTTATAGAGAAATCACAAAAAGTGGAATTGAGCAAAGTTAAACAATGAGATCAAGTACCTATCTAATTTTGGTACACATTTGAGTTGGGAATGAATATTTTATAGTTGAAAATGCTAGAAACACTTATAGAATTTCGTCCATTTTAATGAACAAACATGCTTCCATCCTCATGAAAAGAAAATTTTGAGAAAAAAATTAAGAGTGTTAGGAATCATATGATTATTTTCCATTATCATTTGAGTATTGTAATATGTTTTTATGAGGTGTTTGAACAAGGTAAAAGGTGACAATACTGGAATAGTGTTAAAATAACTCTTAATTTGAGTAGTCAGGATTTTGGGATGAAGGGGTCCTCCTAGCTTTAAGAGATAGATGATGATTGAAAATAGAGAAATATGAGAATTACACATATATGACTTATGAGTCAGAAAAGTAGGTGAAATATCTCAATCTCAATCCTAGCAGGAAAGGATTCATGATGTAGGAAAAAGAACCTTCAATTTGTGAAGCTAGGAAACCAATATTTTAATGCCTCAAGTCAAAATATGAATTTATGAAGTATTAGTATGATCTTTTCATGGTATATTAAGATGAATTTTGTCAATAAGTAAACCTTGTTAAGATGATTGGGAATCTTGTTTATGGGATGTTTCTACATCTCCACTACCATTTTATATCTTAGACGTGAAGTTCATTCATCTGGATTTGTATTATATTGGTTGATTAAAGATGGTGATGGGATCCCATGGGATTTTTGAAGTTTAATATAGCAATGATTATGGTCATTTTGATTGACTCAAGAAATTTAAGGTGATCACTAATTTTTAGTGTTCATATCAAATCGTGTGGATCACCAACACCCAAGATTTGCTATCCATATAAATCTACCAATGGAATGAACTTTGAAAGTGACAGGATATTTTCAAGTTCCATTGATTACACACATACAAAATCGAATTACTTTTCTCGCCGTGGCATCATCCACTTTCAGTTAAATGTATCGATATTATTTCTATAGCTAAGTCCTGTTAGCACATCAACTAGCAATTTATGCAGAAGCAATACGTAACTGA